>CM064882.1:23299245-23516209 GCA_003313485.2 Penstemon barbatus | reverse complement strand
TTAGTAAGTTACAACTCTGTTCGCGAACAAATCTTTGAACAGATTTGTTGACCACTCGTCTGATGGTTACTTAGCTGATTTGTTAAAATCAGTTTTAATACTTAGAGTACTTGCAGCGGATTTTCAAAGTGTTTTTCACAAGTATTCTTAGCAGTTTGAAAAATGTTTCCCCAGTTTTGTAAACTCCTTTTTAACTTCTTTTCAAACAGTTAACTTAGTGTATTTTATGCAATCAGTAAATATGCAGTTTTAAAACAATGTAAAAACACAATCAATTTTTATAGTGGTTATATGGATTTGAATATCCTTTAGTCCACTCTTCCAAGTCACGCAGATCTTGGGTTATACTATAATCACAAAGTTTACAGTATACTCTGCTTGCGTCGAACAACAAATGAAACGACCACAAGTTCGCAATAGGAAATCACACAGAAGACCTATTCTCTGAAGTTTGATCACTCACAAAGATGGATCACAACTCCGCACAACACTCTTGTTTACAAAATCACTCGGAAGATGTAATTTTTCTTGATTCTTCAACTCTGCTTTCGTCAACAAATGACTCAGCTGATGAGTGAGCTGTTCTTGAGACTTAGGAGAATTCTGCTTCGAAATTTTCTCTCAGAAAGTGTGTTGCTTATTTCTTCTTCGTCTCTCTCAGCTATTTATACTTGAGGATTGAAAAGTGTCCGTTGAAGAGAGACAAGATTCAAATTCCTCGAGTACTGGTCCTTAAAATCCGCGAACGGCTCTTTTGCAGTCTGTCCGTACTGAACAGTACTATTCTGCAGGCAGCATTAAATGCAGCATTAAATGCACTCTTCTGATGCGAAGCATTTCTTCAATCATTTGTCTTTAATAACCTTGTACTTCAGCATTTATTACTCCAAAGGGCATTTATTACCGTTGGGAACACTTCTTGATCTTCTTCACTTGGCTGACGAAAGTAAACGTCTGATGGTGAACTCGGCTGATCTCAAACTTGAACAAATCTGATTTGAGTCGGCTGATCTTCACTAATCTGATAACTTTACTTCAGCAGATCAGAAGTCTTGGACCTTGAAACTTTGACTCTTCTGATTGTCTTCATTGCTTAGTCAAAATTCCTGGATAAGTTTATCAGCTAAGTTACTCCATACTTAGCCAATTTCTGAAGTTTTGGAATGCATCAAAACCTCCCTTATCAAACTTTCTTTAGTGCCTTCATCTTCATCTTCATCCAACTTTATGTTCTAGATCACGGCCTTAGAGATCAGTCCACGGGTTGTCCCATAGCCCTGTGATCTAAGGACTTCTATCCTTATGCATAGATAATTATTACATAAGATAAAGATGACCATTTAATAAAGTGCATTTATTAATCGAAATTGAATAGTTCCGCATTTATTACAATAAATACTAGCCATACAGCTGGCTTGCAGGACACTATTTCTATCATCGAGCACGTAAGCAGCTGATCCCCAAGGTCTAAGGTTACTTAGATCAGGTTTCCTACCTGTCCAAAGTTCATATGGAGTGGTAGCCACTGATTTTGATGGCACTTTTTTCAGTATATAGGAAATTGGTAAGTTAGCTTGCATCATCATGGACCTAGTCATTTCTAGCAATGTTCTATTCCTCCTCTCAGCAACTCCGTTCTGCTGAGGTGCGTCAGGATTAGTTAATTGCCTAGTTATCCCCTTTTCTTTACAAAAGTCCTTAAATTGACCTGATAGATATTCCCCGCCTCGATCAGTTCTCAAGGATTTGATCGTTCTGTCTAGTTGGTTTTCTACCTCATTAAGGTAACGTCTAAAACACTCCCGTGCTTCAGACTTATGCGAAATCAAATAGACATACCCAAAGCGAGTGAAGTCATCTATGAAAGTAATGAAATAGGAGGCTCCATGTCTCGTCATAACACTAATCGGACCACAGATGTCTGAATGGACTAATTGCAATGGAAATTCAGCTCTAATAGCCTTTCCAAAAGGTTTACGAATAGATTTTCCAGCAAGACAATTTTGACAAGTAGGTAAATCGATTTTAGATATTGGACCCAATAGTCCTTCTCTAGCGAGACGATTCATTCTATCTTGTCCTATGTGACCTAATCTAGCATGCCAAGTATTAGCATTCACTATAGAATTACTGGAGGAACAAGCATTCAAAACAGAACTACTATTAACATAAAAGTTAAAATGTCTGTTACAATCAAAAACCATAAAGCCATTTCTAAGATGTCCAGAACCATAATGAACATTGTCTAAATAAACATGAACAGAATTACGACAAAAGTTCAAATTAAATCCTAATCCTAGAAGAGCAACAACTGAAACTAAATTCCGTCGAATTTCTGGAGCGAATAAGACATCTTGTAGGATCAGGGTTCGTCCACCATGCAAATCAAGTTTCCAAGTACCAATCCCTTTAACCTCCACTCTGGCGTTATTTCCTACATATATCCATCTTGTTTCAACAGGGACTCGACGAAACTCTACCAACGATTCACGGTCTCTAGTCACATGGTCTGTTGCACCTGAGTCAACAATCCACACAGGATATGATTCAGTTAATAAAACTGTACTAGATACATGAACAAAAGACAAAGACGAATCATAGTGTGCTACCTTATCCTTCTTAGGATTGGTGCACTCTCGAGCAAAGTGCCCGAGTGCTCCACAGTTGAAGCACTTCATCTTGTTCTTGTCTTTCTTCTTTTTAGGAAAACGCTTACGTTTACCGCCATGGTTGGGGTTGTTGTTCTTCTCACCAGTCTGCTTCCCAGGTTTGCCTTTCTTCCAGTTCCTCTTACGTTTGAAGCCTGAAGCTTTCTTGGAACTAGTCTCAGCAATGTAAGCACTTGACATGGATTTTGCAACTCCAAGTCGCTCATCCTCAAGTTCAACGTGGCGAGCAGCATCAGCAAAGGTTTTGATGCTATCATTATGAGTCAGATTGATTTGCAGATGCTCCCACTTGTCAGGAAGTGACCGGATTAAGGCTTGAGCTTGCTCCTCATCAGAGAGTATATGGCCAGCTGACACAAGCTCCCTAATCATGTTAGACATCACCCTAATGTGTTGCTTAATGTTATGATTGGACAATTTCTTATAAGTGTCAAACTTAATTGTCAGCTGCCTCAGACGAGTGATTGTCGTACCCCCATATTTGTCCCTGAGAAACACCCATATGTCATGAGCGGTAGGGTGCTGCTCACACTCGTAAATCAAATAATCAATCACAGAGCTAACCAGGATTGCACGAGCAGTGGAATTTTTCTTTTTCCACGCCTGTTAAGCCTTTTGATCCCTTCTCTGTTGGACACTATTTTCAACACCTAGGTCATCCATGATTCGGTTGATGCCATCCAAAGCATCTTGCTCATCGAGCACATACCAAATCTTATGACGCCAGATGTCATAGTTGTCACCGTTCAGTTTGTCACCTTTGTTAAGGTCAGCAATTATTGATTTTGATGCCATAGTCTGTTATGTAAGAGGTGATCAAATGTTAAAGCCCTTATACACATATTTTATTTTATACTAAGTCAATTAAGCTCCATTAAGACTTGACACAAGCAGTGGATTCGAAAGTTCACGCAATGTTCCCAATCATCATCCATTTACAAGTATCTCATAATTATGGACTTAATATCAAAAGTATAAAAACTAAAGTTCTTGGTGATAGTCATTCTAAAACCTAAGAACTCCCACTGGAAAAGATGATCAAACATGCTAAGGCATAACAATACATATACGACCATAAATATGTAAGCAAACAAAGCATGCATTTTGAATCAAAACAACTAGGATCCAAACAAACAATTATCAAATCCAGTCTCATGTAGAAAACAAACAACAACATAGAATATCTTCAAATGGAAATAAATTACAGAAATCATTCAAATCGGAAAAATCGACCCTCTGGTTCGATTGATTGGCAAGACTGAACAAAAGCTTCATTGGCAATAGCTTGAGACAGCCTGTCACGAGGTACATGCTTCAAGGACCGATGAGTTGATTTCTTCCTCATGTTGGACCTCAAGTTGCGGAGGTTAGAGTTCAGACTAAGAAACAAAGTCTTTTCAGCCTTTTTCTTGAGGTATAATTTTCATCCATTATGCATGTTGTGAATAAAGTTTTCTATCTAGTTATCTCTTCCAATATAGTTTCTCGCCTCTTCCCATACTTTATGAAGTTCAACCGGAAGAGATTGCTTGTAGACATCACACCGTTTCTCAAACGGATGAATGTCATTATTATAATAACGAACGCGGCGGTGTAACTTTCTCATTACCCTCCAATGTTCTTTCAGAGAGTGTTTGGGATCCATTCGGTACGACACCAAATTTTCTATGATCCCCGGTAGCTCATGGATACGTCGCTCAAGGGCTTCTCCCCGAAGTACCCTATATTTGCTATAGATCAAAGGCATACCTGAAGGATGAGGATAAATATTAAAGTTTGCGGAATTTTAATATTTTCAGTGTTTGAAATACATTTTTATACTTTCAAGAATATTTTCTTTGCCAAATTTCAAATAAAATACGCGAAAAACAAATGCTCAAGTGAGAATAAACGAGCTTAATTTTCAAAAGTATCAAAAAATTCAATCTCAGTAGCCACCCAAGAAGGACAATTTAATTTAAATTTTCTGGAAAAAATTTGAAATTTTCTGATGAATAATTTTATTTTCTGTGAATTTCTAAAGGTTTAAAATTCGACAAATCAAAATAAATTTTAAACATTATTCAAAAAATTATTTTAATTCACAGATAAATCACAAATAAAATTTTGAGTTTACAAAAAAAAAATCCGGTCGAAACCGGCGGCCAGAAGACACCTCACGCGCCGGCAGTGAGAGTGGGCGTGTCATGGTTTTAAAAAAAATTGACATAGCCGCTTCTGCCATGTGGCAGCTTCTGGATAGACCACGTGGCAAGGAACAACAACGTGGCAGTCCACGTCAGCAACATGTAGATGTCATCGCCATGTGGCAGTGACGTGGCAAAATGGGTCTCGAAATCCTACGTGTCGTTGACGTGGCCGCCACGTAGATGTCCGCGTGTGAGTGAACAGTGTTAACTGTTCAGCTTTTTGTCCCACTCGCGATGGTGGCGCGTGTACCACACGCACCGTCTTCTGCTCGTTTTCCGGCGTCGTCCTTCTTGCTACCCCCTCCCCCCATTTTCGTGCCTTCTGAAGCCATTGGTGCAATCGGTTTTACGTTTTGAGCTCTCGACATTGGATTTTGCGTTACAACCGCTTAGGAAGAGAGTGGCGAGTGTATTATGCATTATGTGTGTTATAAATTAATTTCCAGATTATTTAGGTAAACAGGCAGAGGCTTAAAAACTTAATTTACATACAAAATACTCAGCCAAAAAATAATATGAGCACATATCCAGAAAGCTTATTTCGAGACGAACGTGCATATATGGTAGATCGCATAATTCAAAGTAATACATCGGGAAAACGCATAATACGATTTTAAGAAAACAACTTTTCCAGAACAGATTATACATCAAAAAATTTTGAAAAAATACAGATAATTACTACTTTTTGTAAGCATGCTTCAATAAAAGTTTCAGCATAATCCGACTAGTAAAACATGCCTCGAAAATTAAAACAGTATAACCATAATTCCACAAATTCGAAAAATCACTAAGAAAAATAATTTGACAGGAATTATAAGGCACATACATCATGAATTATGAACATAATCAGAAATCCAAGAGTTTCGAACTCAATCACAACAATGGCTCTGATACCAATGTTGGTTTTAAACAACATACATGCTTCAAATACAAATATTCAAAGCAAATAAAGTATAGGGATCATACTTAACAATTGGAACCGGCAATTGAATCACGAACTCTTCTTTTGACTTCTGGTTATATTCCAATACTCTGGTCGATCTCCAATCACGAACGGAAAGCAGATACTAATCACAGCCTAAGAACCCTGGACTTTGATGTTCTTGATTGATCAAATTATATCTACCCCAAAAGTGTTTTCTCTCTGATTTTTCTCTCTGTTTTTTGTTTCTCTGATTTTCAATTGTGTTATCTGTGTCTGATAAAAATAAAACGTCTTGTATATTAACTGACAAAGAGAGATAGAGAGAGGGGGTTATTTCCTTAATAGTAGGAGTGGGGAGTTATCTAAAAACTCCCACTAACCAACTGGATCCGAATCTGGTTCGGATCGGCCCACACGGGCACACCAGATCCGATCCGGCCCAATTGGATCAGTCCAACAGTAAGCTCCACTAGTATTCCAGCAGAGATATTCCAATAATCTCCAATTACTTATCAGATCTATGTAATTTGCATGTAATGGTCTAGCTAATTGGTGTGCTGGTTTCGTCGGCCTGGAAAAGGGGTACGAGATTAATCTCAGGTTTTTTGTTTTCATATTTCATTTTTTTAGAGCAAAAGAAAAAAACACCCATTATGCTTTGTCCAACTCCTCAAAATTTTCCTGTGATATCTTAACTCCCAAAAAATCTCCTATGATTTTAAATAAGTGTCAAATACACCCCTAAAAAAGAGAGTGTGTTTCAAATGCCAAAATTGCAAGTATTTGTTCACATTTTGCTTTTCAATATGATAATTTTGCCCCTGACATCGAAAGACAAAAATACCCATATGCTTTGTTTAACTCCCAAAAAATCCCCTAAGTGTCATTAAATCCCCAAAACCCCCATGTGTTTGATTTTATATACCACATTCGACCCAAGTCGTATATACTTATTTTTTACACTCGACCGAAGTAGTACATACTTAAATAAATAAATTTAAAAAAAAAAAAAAAACACATAGGAGTAATCTTGTCATTCCACCAAAAGTCAAAAATAAAATTATAACTATATACCACTTGGTTCGAGTTTGGTATTTAAAATCAAACACATGAGATTTTTTGGGAGTTAAAATAATACATGGGTGTTTTTGGGAGTTAGACAAGCATATGGGGTATTTTTGTCTTTTGCTCTTTTTTTTAAGTAAAAGGGCATTTTGGTATTTAGCTATTCCAAGTGTGCCTGATCAGGAGTGGGTGTCGTACTACTCCATGTGGCAACCTTCTGTTGAGTCATTCATGATTCTTGTACGAGGGAGAGTCATTATAGAAAATCCCATTTTTGTGACAAGCAGTTGTTTTTTGGGATGGTCTATAGTGAGGAGTGAGTCACCAACCTCTTTGAAATCCAATTAAATTTGAACACATGTAAATATTACAATCCCAATTAATTTATTTACAACTCATTTGACTTTGTAAAATTACCAGTATACCCTTATTCTATATTTATAAAAGTCCAATATACCCTAATTTGTAAAGTTAAACAAGTTATATAGAGGTTTTGTATTTGAGCTAAAATCGATAATTGTTTTAATTAATTAAGTCACAAGATCAAATAAATGAATATCAAACAATTTGATTTATGTATTTTTTTTATCAATTCAAATTAAATTAAATTCAAATTATCTTTTTTATCTATTTATTACATACATTTGCGAATCTACTAATTTTATTTTTATGATTATAGTGTTGGGTTAAAACATGTAGTTAATGACAATCTAAAACAAATCATGAAAGTTAAAAACCAAAATTTTAAGTATACACTATCGGGTTGAAATTTATTGAAATTATATTAGATTTTACCAAGTCAAATACAAAGCTAATAAAAATAATAAATTCAAATATATAATTCTTTTCGATAAATATAATATTAAAATGAATATTTTTATTTACAAAAATAAATTATTCTCATAATGAAATATTTTTCTACAATAATTGTACATTATTAAATATTTTAAGTCATTTCTTATTTTAAAAAAATCAAAATAATAATAAAAAAAGGAAAAATGCATTTATTAAAAATTTAAAAGGATGAAGCTTCACCGCCCCGGTGAAGCTTTACCGTTTTGTTCAGAGAACAAAACTGGGGGGAAGGGTTGCGTCGCGACCAGAACGGCGGCGACCTTACACCGCCATACTGGTGCAATCATATGAAAGACGACACTTCGCCGTCGTCATCCTCGTTGGAATAGTTACATAGAGAGGAGGAGAGTGGTAGTGGTGGTGGTGGTGGTATGGGTTAGGGTTTGGAGAAAATATGGGGGAAATGAAATGAGAGGACATTTTGATCAATTGAGTATTTTTATAAAGGGTAATAATGTAAACTTCCTATTTGCTGCAATGTATTGTTTATTAAGTTTTTGGATGTAATACACAAAATATAAGGGTGATACATATTTATACACATTCAATGGACAAGATAATTTTATTTTATTTTTCAAGGGTTGAGATTGATTTTTTCTTGTGACTCAACTTTGAGTTGAGAGTCACAATAGAATTCCCCTTGTTTTTTTCCCCACTGCGTTTTAATTTATGAAAAATCTCTTCGTGTAAGTGCGTGTAAAATGACTTGTTCTTCTTCTTTTTAAACTACTACTTCTAAAATAGTAATAATTCAAATGTAATAAAACTCTAGTTTGGTTTTTGAGTGAAGGGCTAATGTTGATGAAGAAGAGACCTGATGTAATTATTGGCGATGGCCGGTAGGTGAAATTTACACCGACACCGTTGTTAAGTATGAACACAGAAAGTATTTTCTATATTTAAGAAAATTAATTACAAAGCTCCTCAATTAGTGTGTTGATTTGTAATACTCATCATCCATATTTTTAAACTACTACTTCTAAAATAGTAATAATTCAAATGGAATAAAACTCTAGTTTGATTTTTGAGTGAAGGGCTAATGTTGATGAAGAAGAGATCTCATGTAATTATTAGCAATGGCTGGTAGGTGAAATTTACACCAACACCGTTGTTAAGTATGAACAAAGAAAGTATTTTCTATATTTAAGAAAATTAATTACAAAGCTCCTCAATTAGTGTGTTGATTTGTAATACTCATCATCCATAATTATATCGTTTGGGTAGGACTTTTTTTGAAAATTTAGCAACAACAATTGCACTATGACAATATCTCTAACCCAATGTATAATCCAAAATGTGAAATGTACGAATGGCGCAGCACAAACAGAAAATGGATTTAAATAGTTGGTACCAATGTTATTAAAACCGGATCGGACCGATTGGTCCGATCGATTCGACTACGAACCGAAGGCTATTCGGTTCGGTTAATCCTCTAAAACTAATAAGCTTAAAAATCAGTTGAACAAGATTGAATCGATCCAAAACTGATGAACCGATTTGAATTGAACAAACCCAATTCAGTTCTGATTTTTTTTTATTTATTTATTTTAATTAAAAATAAAATTGAAAACTTTTATAGAAGGAAGAATTTGAACATCTAATCTTTTGAATAAAACATAAAATTCTTATCATTTGAGTTATATCATTTTGTTGAATTTTTAGTATAAAAAATTATAAATTATAGAAAACTTGTAATCAGATTTTTTTTATAAATTAAATAATGATAATTAACACAAATTAATATTTTACACATTATTAATGAAAATTAAAACTAGTTTTAATTTTATGACATAATTTCTTATTAAAAGTTTTTATAAGATATTTGTTTCCAACTATATATTTTTAGGACAAAGAGTATCAATATTTGAAAGACAAATCGACATCCTATGCAAATTTTATTTTGGATATTAGACTTGTATACGTAATTATATTTTAAAATTTATTAGTTTCTTAATTTGTTGTATTTTTAAGTTATATTTTTATATATTTAATTAATTAAATATGATCATATTATATTTATATGAGCTTACTAATTAGTATCATATTACCATCATGATATAAGTAAGATAAATATTATATGGTTTAATTTAAATATATTTTAAATTTTGTATATTTTTAATCAATTGTAGGATAATGTTTAAATTTTATGCATATTGTAAATACTTTAAAATTAAATATAACTATCATCATTATGATGTCATTCGGTCCGATTAGTGATCCGATCGATTTGATCAGGAAAATCAGTAATCAATCGACTCACCGGTTCATTGAACCGTCCGGTCCAATTCTAAAAACAGTAATTAATACCAGATGGGCCCTATCTTTCAAAATCCTGAATTGTTAAATTTCAAAATAGGAAAAAAAATGAAAAAATTCAACAACTTTGGCCGTAAATACGCAGATCGCAAAATCTCTGCGAAAATATATACACAGTGTTCTGTCTCTACACATTTGAGTCGAGATCCATGTCTTCTTGTGTACTCACAGTTCCTGTGTTAATTCTAACAATATTTCTACCATCACATTTCGTGGTTTCAATTTCGTCTCCGTTTGCCATTGGATCTCGTTCAATTCTACGATCAATCGACGAAAATCATAAAGCGGGGATTCAAGATTATGTTGTCGAATTAAACGCCACGAATTTCGGTTCAGTACTGAAAGAAACCCCCGCTACTTACGCTGTGGTTGAGTTCTTCGCTAACTGGTCAGTTCACTCCCTGTTTCTATTAATTTGATAATTACTTTCTTTTGTTGTTCGATTTAACTGGAATGTGTGCTGTTTTTAAGTAACTTTTCCTTTTTTTTGTTTGTGTGATTTAATTTGAGGACTTATTTAGTTGGAATTAGTTTCAGATATCAAGGAAGTGTTGAGATAGAAAAAACTTGATTTGACCTTTTTTCTGTGTTTACACATATATCTGCCCTTGTTATGTAAATATATTAACAGTCAAATTTATTGTGGACGCAACTATATAATTAAAGCTTGTGCTTTGCTACAATTGGAATTGGTTTTCAGATATCATGAGAATGAAAGAAAAAGCTTGAGTTTGACCTTGTGATTGTCAATATGCTAGGTGTTTATATAGGTGTCCAGAACAGTCAAAGTTATTGTAGAAGCAATCATGTCATTGAAGTTTGTGGTTTGTTACAATTTTCCTAATACCTCTCATTGTTTTTGCAGGTGTCCTGCTTGTAGAAATTACAAGGTGTGTTGAGATTGAATAAATATTGTTATGTTTTTTATCTACTAACTGTATATCTCACAAGGAAACTTGCAATTGGCAGCCACAATATGAAAAGGTTGCAAAACTTTTTAACGGACCAGATGCCATCCATCCAGGAATTATATTCATGACAAGGGTAGATTGTGCTTTGAAGGTACTTTTCTATGCTTCCTTATTTCTTCATGGAAAATAGATGCTATTTAGGGAAATTTTTTTATGCAAACAAATGGTCTCGCTTTTCAGTGTTGTGTGTGGTTATTTAACAGATACTTTTTGCCATTATCAATAAACTTTTATATGTTAATAAACAAAAGACTCGTGAAGTATTCTTCTCCAAGCAATCAGTAGAATGCTAAGGAATACTTAAGAACCAGATAAGTATTTCTTTTTTCCTTTTCTTTATTAGTTTCATCTTTGATGAAGATTCTTACCAGAAGCAAGAAAAATTAAAATATAATGATGTGTAGTGATATGGGCCATGATCCTCATGGATTAAGTCATTGTATTAATTGGAATTCGAGTTTGGTAAATATTTCGGTTTTGGCCATAGAACACTATAACCATAGAATATACTGTTCATGGATTATATTTAGTCCAAATTTTATATTACCAAGGATCTTTTAGTTAGTTTTCAAGTTTCAAAACCCACAGAGGACTGGAGTTTAAACCAACTGGACAAGTTCTCAGGCTAGTTCTAATCATATAACTGTGTAGAACAATAAACTGTTCAATTATGCCATAACTTTTCGACTCATGGTTGTGTAACGGTCTTAAATCCATTTATGCCACACTTCTTTGCCGCTATGATTCTCAAATTTCTATCTCTGGTGAGGTGAGTCTTCTCGGAGATAGAAGAAGAATATGACATCTTGCTTAGCTATGTTGTGAAGAAACCAAAGAAATCATGAAAATCAGTACAATCAACATAAAGAAAAATGATTTAAACGAGTGCAGTATTCATCGATCAACCTTTTCCAACTTTTGGCTGTCAACCTTGCTTGTATTTTCCCAAATGGCTTCACCAAAGCATTGGCGATACATTCCCCTGGCCTATAATGAGATTAATAGATTAGATTACTATTCTATAATGACTTGAGGAAGTCGTGGCGAGTGAATAATTTTCTTTTAATAGCTGGAGAGGGTTTAGATCCTATCTTGTAAAATTGAATTATCCACATTTAATCAGCTCTTGTACATAACAGGTATATATTACACAATTATGATGAGGCTCAAACTGTTGAACTGGCACAGTCTATTTACTAAGTGATGACCAGTCTTGGATATAACGCTACATTCTGGTGATATCTCACCTTCCTGTCTGAAAGTTACAGAGTACAATAGAAATTCAATGTCCTATTTAGAGAAAGGAAAAAATTCATCTTTGGTTGGGCCAAATATTTACTTTGACAATTTGAAAAGAATTAATTGTGGACATATGCAAAACTGGAGATGAATAGTATTATGATGAATGTATATACAAATCCAATGGACTTTTTCAGATGTTAAATTAATTCTAATATAATGTGTTAGATTATCAATCTATTTGCAGTGTTTTGAGATTCTACCTAAGTGGCCTATTAATTCTTGTATATTGAGGGCAGTCTTGATGCAATAGTTACAGCTGCTCATTGTGACCTTGGGGTCAGTGGTTGGAGTTTTGGAAATAAACTCTTCAATTTATGGGTAAGGTTGCGTACTTAGTATTACCATCCTTGACCTGAATTGAGAGAGCCTCGTGAGCTTATAGTAGGTTGAGTCCTTACTTCCTCCTTATCCTGGATGCTCTTATTATTTAGAGATTGAGGCGAAAGGGTGATAGATAAAACTTGGGAAATACTGCCTTAAGTGAGGCTTCCACAGATTTATGAGGACAAGTCAGTCCACCTACATCCTATCTCACTACTTATGTGTTAATTTGTTTCTAGGATATATATACTTCATCTAGGCAGAGGCACTAACTATAACTATGGCTACTGAACCTTTCAAGAATAATGCAAAAATTACATGTATTATCAGTTACATTGCATATTAGGAAACACAAATGTAAACCTGCACTGGTAAAGAGATTCGGGCTTCATCCATAAGTATGTGTAGGGTCTTCATGACGTATGATCATACTTTGAGGGCTATTTTGCATCTGTAGCTATTAGCTGCATTAAATGTTTACTGAACAAATTAATCTAAAGGAAAATCCTTGCCTATTTGTAATGAAAGTTTCTTGATCAATTCAATAAAACTTAAGTTGACCAAATTAGCTTTCTTTATTTTTTTTCCCAGTTCGTTGTAGTGTTTAGTATGTGTCGTACAAACATAATTCTCCTTTTCTTATTTTTACATTGTTTTTTCTTATTGCTAATCACCCCATCCCCGCCATGAGGTCACTTTTTTAACATCTCATAAGCTTACTTTTTTCTAAATGACAAATGCCTTAGGATTTTATTTACCCTGGCTAAAACTATCAAATGTAAAGTAAAACCAAAACTCAAACCTCAAAGATATCCTTTACGGTTGTAACTGAAGATTCTCTATTTCTCTTATAAATAATGGATAGTAGCACCAGGCCTTGACTATGTAAAACCAAAATCTCCATAAGCTTCTTCTAAATAAGATGAGCAATGGTGTAGATTATTCATTTCTATTGAGGTTATATTTAAGGTTGGAGCTCTGGAATTTTCATTTGCTTTGACTATACCGTGATGGACAAGACAGCAATATTGATATTGTAAATCTTCACATGTGATCTTCTCAGTTCCTGACAGATTCTTAATTTTCTAAATATATCTTAGAGTGAGCCATGACCAATAACGTCTTTGGAGAAAAGATTCTCAATTGATCACCTCCTTATCTTTTGGAAACAACTTGCAGCATGACCAATCCAGCTTGATTACTGGGATTGTTTGATTTTTAATTTGTTTTATGATTCTTGCAACATGTGCTGATTGTTTCCTTTATTTCATTATAATGTACCAGAGTTTCTGAATTTTATTAATTCTGTGTTTGATTATAGCAATTTACTTAATTTGGGCAGCCTTTGTTCTTGATTTTATCCCTCTTTACTTGCTTGGCAGCACAGGTAAACACTGATCTTTGTAATAAGTTCTCTGTTTCGTACTATCCTATGCTTCTGTGGGGTCCACCCTCTAAGTTTGTGTCGGGGAGCTGGGACCCAAAGCAAGAAAAGAGTGAAATACGTTCTATAGATGATGGACGGACAGCTGATCGATTGTTAAGTTGGATTAACAAGCAAATTAGCAGGTATCAAATATAAATCTTAATGCTAGCAGCTATTTTAAAGTGGAAGTTGCCCCTTGGGTTCATATATTTGTGACCTATGTTCGAATTTGTGAATCATAGCGTGCATGTATATTTGGACCATCATTGACTTTAATTTTATTTCTGGTTTTAATATTTGATTTTTTTTTTATGTTACTCTTATGTCCACAGCTCATACAGCTTGGATGATCAAAAGTACGAGAACGATCATCTTCAGACAAATGCTTCAGATCCTGGACAGGTCCTTTAAAGAGCATGTTCTGAATGTTTAATAAAAAATGCAATAAGAAATTTCTCCTTATGATGTCCCATTCTGACTTGTCCTTATATGTTTTTGGAGAAAGATTGCTCGTGCTATATATGATGTAGAGGAGGCAACATCTACTGCTTTTGACATAATCTTAGAGCACAAGGTTATATATGATCATCATATTTTTATTTTCGGCCTGACTTTTACTTTTATTCAACATTTACTGATTAAAATAAATTCTGTATAGATGATCAAATCAGAAAATCGAGCATCACTTTTAAAATTCTTTCAGCTTCTAGTCGTCCATCACCCATCTAGAAGGTCAGCATTCGCTCTTTCTTTTTACCCCTGATTGTTGATTGATTGAGGGCTTCTTTCTTAATATAGAATTGGATGTCGTCTGTTAGGTGCCGCAAGGGAACTGCAGAAATACTTGTAGATTTTGACGATATTTCTGAAAACAAGAAGGAAGCTGGGATTGTTGGGGAGAAAGGCACATTTAAGAATTATCATATTTGTGGAAAAGATGTTCCTCGTGGATATTGGGTATGTATATTAGTTATTCAACTGCATTCCATATTATCTGACTTTGCTTACATAATATAGTTTACTATATTACTATTACTTCCACATCTATTAAATTTATGGCGCATAGTGCAAAGGCTTCTCGGGGCTATAGCGCAGCACACACTTTTTGGACTTGAAGCCTCCGAACGATATGTCTGTTTAACATTGCTGTTTAAAGTCATGGCGCTAGAGCGCAAGGTTTGCGCCTCGCCACGAAGCACACTATAGTGCGCCCTATTGAGGCTATCAACTACTATTCTTGTGATGATGGTCTGTCAAATTGAGCACAATTTGGAGTTTTGAGTTTTCAGATTTTTCTCCAAGTCCCCGAAACTCACCCTTTCTTAGAGAAGTATATGGCATCACACGTATTAAGTATCCAACTCATCTAAGTTAGAAGAGAAATCAAATATTTTATTACTCAACACGTCTCTTCACGTGGAGGTGGTATACCTATTACTTAAACCCACACGTGGAACCATTATTTTAGAGATGGGTGGCGGGGAGATTCAAACACAGGACCTCTTCTTGGTCCGGTTTTGATACCTATTGGTTTTCCAACATGTTTCCTTGAATTCCAACATTTGAAAGCACGTCTAATACATATTTTAGCACTTTCAAATTCCCCAAAACCTACAATAGCCCACATTCCTCAAATTTACAATGTTAAACCTTGAAATTAAAGGTGATCTAAACAGAACCTTGAGTTCTTGAACACACTAAAATATATCCCCGAAGACAACAGAAAAAGAAAGAAGAGTGGAAAAACCCCGATATCCTATCTCTACAGCAATACAACCATCATTTGGGTATTCACTCAAATGCATATTTCTTTATTAGTTAAAATAGGTGTCTTTTCAATTTTAGGAAAATTATGGATTGGCACTCGTTTATGACTTCTGCAAATGTGGACTATGTGGCACCTCATGTTATAGTTTATTTCTACTATAAAATTCACAGAACAATTTGAAATAAACAACTTCCAAATCTATCTCTATTACAGTACACGGTCTCTTAAAATGCCACAAGACTGCAAATCTGGTTTTTGTTAAAGCATTTCACATCTCCTGTTAAACATAGAGTCTTCAACTCCTTTGGTCACAATTAAAATGTGCCGCTGAGATATTTTGCTTTCCCAATATTCTGCAATCAAGGTGTCAGTTGGTTCATGAAATCAACTCCTGTGGCCAATCTCAATAAACTAACATGGCCAGCTCAGTAGATTGTCCTAGAAAACTCTCAGATTTAAGGTAAATAGGTGTCACTTGAATAGTTTAGTGGAGCTGACTTTTTATGATTTACACGGTCTCTTAAAATGCCACAAGACTGCAAATCTGGTTTTTGTTAAAGCATTTCACATCTCCTGTTAAACATAGAGTCTTCAACTCCTTTGGTCACAATTAAAATGTGCCGCTGAGATATTTTGCTTTCCCAATATTCTGCAATCAAGGTGTCAGTTGGTTCATGAAATCAACTCCTGTGGCCAATCTCAATAAACTAACATGGCCAGCTCAGTAGATTGTCCTAGAAAACTCTCAGATTTAAGGTAAATAGGTGTCACTTGAATAGTTTAGTGGAGCTGACTTTTTATGATTTACTATCCCAATCTAAACCAACAAACATAAATAGAAATATGTAGATAGTTAATTTTCTTCAGTGCTCCTGTCATTAGTATTATTATAATTGTGCTCATTGTTTATGTCATTATATCTTCTTGGAGTTTAATATGTGATTACATATCAACCCAGTATTGCTATTTAAATTCATACATCTACAAAATTCTCTTATATAGGTAACATAAAAATCTTGCCATCTTGGTGTCCATTTTTTTAGTGTAGAATTTTCTATGGACAAGGTTTGATCTAAATAGAACTTTATTAAGTGAAATAGTCATATCTTGTGACGGATATAGTACTCTCACTTTCGATCTAAGCTTGATCACAAATAACTATTAAATATCCAGATTCCAGAATCTAGATTAGCTAGAGCTTTTTCTTTTTCTTTTTCTTTTTTTTTTTCCCATAATTTGAGCTGGAGCTTGAACCTATATTTTTTTTAGCATTTGAATTGGTTCAGTTCGTGGAGCTCCATTTGGTGCATTGTTCCAACTTTTTTGATGTTGTGTTTTTTTATTTTTTATTTTATTTATTTGGATGCTGGATAGGAGAGGTGTTTAAAGCATCATATATATGGCAGATAAATGTCACTTTGAATTGTGTCTGAAGGAAGAGATTAGAATTACTTTTAGGGATAGCCTCCTTGTACATTGCATGTCTAAGCACAAATCAACCGAGATTCCTATGAAGTGCATCATGAATATGAGGTTTTAACTGCTCAATGTGGTTCCGTATTGGACCTAAGTTGTTCTAACTGCATGTTTTTCGCACCCTTTATTAGTTTACTCATTGGCTCACATTTTTAGAGGAATTTATCATCATGCACCAGTTTTAAATGAAAACACCTAAAATTGCTGGAGTAGAAAACTAAGGAACAAAGAACCAGCAGCAAGCAAATAACTCTTGACTATGCAAAATTCATTGAGTCCTAAAAGGGACCTTACTCATAATTCACCTCTGGAAGTAGGTTTTCCATCTTTTGTTGGCGGCTATCTTAAAAATTGCATTCCATTGAAATCTTAAACCAGGAAATAAAATACATAGTTAACCATATAGAGTTTACAACTTGATCACTGCTGCAATTATATGCTAATTTGAGAGCAATGTGGCTGCATTTTTGCTAAACACTCCCCCTCAAAATGGTAAGTAGATTTCAGCCATTCTCGACATGCTTCTTAAATATTCAAAGTGAGCCATTGCAATTCTGTCGTGAATATATCAGCTTATTGTTAAATGAGTTGTTGCGAAAGGAGTAGTCATCTTTTATTTAGCTCTCAACGAAGTGCATGTATACTTCTACATGCTTGGGGTGCTGATGTTCACAAAACACTTTTATAAGAGATGTGGATTCTAGTTTAAGTTCCTTAAACAACTTATGCACCCATATAATATCCCATATTCCCAGACCCATAGCGTTTTGCACTGACCTGGCACTTTTCTTTTGCCTCCTTCAAATGACCAAATTGCCTCCTATAAAAGTATATTATTGTTTCAACAGTCTCCTATATGTGATTAACCACCTCGGTACGGTTTCTCCCTTTTAATTAAGATTTTTGTGTCGACCAGCATTGGATGGTAGTCTTTCTAACTGAGGAGACTTCAGTAAAAATAGTTTTAAAATCAACATCCTCTAGATCGATCTTCTTCATTAATCACAGTATGCAAACTTTCCTCTAAGGAACAAAGTGGCTTTTTTCCGGGAATCCTTCCACTAACTTCATCAAAATTTGGATTTAGCCCAAGAAGAAATTCAATTACACAATCCTCTTCTAGAATCTCAGCAATTTGATTAGCGACTTTTGTATTCTTAATTTCAAACTGTTGGTGAAGATATAGCTCCTGTCATATGTAGAAATATGAGATTGAACTCAGTGATTTTTCATATATACTGAAAAGAATTATAATCGATATATATACAAGAATAAGAGCAGTACATAAGGAAACTAAATCACTATAATCTAGTAAATGATACAAATCTCAGCAAATCCCTAAGAATCTGGTGAGAATCACTGATTTCCACACTCCCCCTCAAGCTAGGTTGTAGATGTTGAGTAAACCTAGCTTGGAAGTAAAGTCTTCAAATGTCTTCCGTGGTAGGGCTTTAGTTAGGATGTCTGCTGTTTGTTGGCTGGTTGGGACATACAAAGGTGATATGGTGTTTTCGATCTTTTCTTTGATAAAGTGTCGATCGATTTCAACATGTTTTGTTCTATCATGGTCAACCGGGTTCTTAGTCATTTTGATTGCTGATTGATTATCAGAAAACAACTTCATGGAATCTGATAAAGGAATTCCTAGCTCATGAAGTATTCTTTTTAACCATATTCCCTTACAAAGGCCATTTGCAATGGCTCTGAGTTCTGCTTTTGCGCTGCTGCGCGAGACTACTAATTGGTTTTTTACTTCGCCAAGCAACTAAGTTACCCCTAACGTACGTACAGTAACCTGTGGTTGATCGCTTGTCAGCAGATCCTGCCCAATCCGCATCGGTAAATATTTTTACATCCTTGTTTGTTGTTTTCTGAAAGAACAATCCTTGACCTGATGTCATCTTCAAGTATCTCAAAATCCTGTATACCGCGTCCATGTGATTTTCTGTTGGATTGTTCATGAATTGGCTCACCAAATTTACAGCGAAGCTGATATCTGGTCGGGTATGGGATAGATATATGAGCTTTCCAACTAATCTTTGGTATCTCCCTTTGTCTACGGGTGCACTACTATCTTTACTACCTAACTTAGTAATAGAGTCCATAGGAGTGTCTGCTGGTTTACATCCAAGCATTCCTGTTTCTTTCAAAAGATCTAGTACATACTTTCGTTGAGAAACTGAAATACATTTCTTAGACCGAGCTACTAAAATTCCTAGGAAGTACTTTAGATTGCCCAAGTCTTTTATCTCGAACTCTTGAGCTAGGAACTGTTTGAGCTGTATAATCTCCTCTTCATGATCTCCAGTCAGAATAATATCGTCTACATACACTATGAGTATCGCTTTCTTTCCCGAGGATGAATGTTTGACAAACATAGTATGGTCTGTTTGACATTGTTCATAACCAAACTTCTTTACAACCTTTGTAAACCTGTCAAACCATGCTCTCGGTGATTGTTTGAGTCCGTACAAAGATTTCTTGAGCTTGCAAACTTTGTTGTGGTTTGTTTGAGTTTCAAAACCTGGAGGGATCTCCATGTACACTTCCTCTTCAAGATCACCATTAAGGAACACATTCTTGACATCTAGCTGATAGAGTGGCCAATCAAGGTTAGAAGCAAGTGAGAGCAATACCCGAACAGTATTCAGTTTAGCTACCGGTGCAAACGTTTCTTGGTAATCAATCCCATAAGATTGTGTAAACCCTTTGGCCACCAACCGAGCCTTAAATCTGTTGATACTCCCATCTGAATTAAGTTTGATGGTGAAAATCCACTTGCAACCAACAGGACGTTTTCCTGTTGGTAACTCGGATATCTCCCAAGTCCCATTCTTTTCTAGAGCTCAAATTTCTTCTCATACAGCCTCCTTCCATTCTGGTATACTCAAAGCCTCATGAATTGATCTTGGAACCTGTGTTCTGTCAAGATTACTAACAAAGGCACGGTGATTCTGAGACAATCTCCCATATGTGATGAAATTATAAATGGGATGATTAGTGCAAGTTCGAGTGCCTTTTCTCAAGGCAATAGGCTTATCAAGATCTTCATCAGGCAAATTATTGGAAACATAATCTTGATTAGTATTACCTGGTGAATTTTCCGATTCCAGACTCTGGTTGGACTCATGATGGTGATCGGTTGGCTGCAGTTCTTAATCTTCTCTAGTTTTGTTCCGCCTAGTATAAACACGCAACTCACTAGCGTCTATAGGATGTTTTAGTGGGACGCTGGGGAGTGTCTGGATTAGAATCAATATCACAACTTGGGTTAGGTTCTTGAGGAGTTTGGCAAGATTGAGGCATATTGCAATCAGAATTTGGACTAGGATCTTGAGGTGTTTGGAATGATGTTGTAGGATGAATATAGGTTATGTCTATTAAGTTAGTGTTCCAAAGCTGATATTCTTGAGTGAAGTTCTCCCCCTGGATGTCAGTTTTGGAATAGAAAGGTTGATGCTCAAAGAATGTGACATCCATGGAATTGTAGAATTTTCTAGTGCTTGGGTGATAACATTTATATCCTTTATGATTTGAGGAGTACCTTACAAAAATACATTTGAGAGCCTTAGGGTCAAGTTTACTACGATCTCGGCTATGGATATGAACGAACGCTGAACACCCAAATATATTGAAAGGAAGGGTGGATAGAACATGGGTAGTAGGGAATGATTGAAGAAATGTCTGGTAGGGTGTTTGAAATTTCAAAACTCGAGAGGGCATCCTGTTTATTAAGTAAGTAGCTGTTAAGATTGCCTCTCCCCACAAAAATTTTGGAACATGAGTGGTGAACATGAGAGAACGGGCAACTTCTAAAATATGTCGGTTTTTTCTTTCTGCCACGCCATTTTGTTGAGGTGTATTGACACATGAACTTTGGTAAATAATGCCTTGACTTTTAAGGTAGTTTCCCAGAAGTGTCTCAAAATACTCTTTTCCATTGTCAGTTTTCAACACTTGTATTTTTGTATGAAATTGAGTTTGAATCATAGTGTTGAAATTTCTAAATATTTGACTGACTTCAGATTTTTCTTTCATTAGAAATAGCCATGTAAGCCTTGTGTGGTCATCTACGAAAGACACGAACCATCTATAACCAGTAATATTTTTTATTCTTGAAGGCCCCCACACATCACTGTGTATCATAGAAAAAGGATGTGATGCTTTGTATGGTTTAATGTGGTAAGACTCACGCACATGCTTAGAGAATTGACACACCTCACACTGAAACATATTAAATTTTTTATTCATAAACAAGGATGGAAATAATTTTTGAAGATATAAGAAATTGGGATGACCTAGACGATAGTGCCATAACATGACTGGCACTGCACTATTAATGCTGAAATCATTTTTGGGCTCAACACAAACAACATTGTGAGTTTGTCTTCTAGAAGGTTCATCACTCTTGAGAAGATAAAGGCCTGAGCACATCCTAGCACTCCCAATAATCATCCCCGAGTCCAAAACCTGAAATTCACATAAATCCGAGAAGAATTTAGTAACACAGTTAAGTTCTCGTGAAAGTTTGCTCACAGACAAAAGATTACAATCCAAATTTGGAACATGAAGAACTGAATTTAAAGTCAGGTCCTTTGAAATAATAACAGAATCTGTTCCAACCACTTTAGAAAGAGATCTATCCGCTATTTTTACACTAGGACCTTCTCGACAAGGACTGTAACTTTGAAAAAGAGATGCATCACTCATCATATGATCGGATGCACCAGAGTCTACAATCCATGTACCCTTGTTTTTTGAATTAACAGTGAGGCCACTCATGTAGTTACCTTTATGTGCCAAGGAGACTGTACCGATGTGTATATTAGTGAGACCCAAAGTAACTTCGGATGGAGTAGAGACTGATTCCATGTCTTTTTCAGTGGACATGGTGTTTTCAGAGAATAGGCTCTGGTACCATGTAGAAATATGAGATAAAACTCATTGATTTTTCATATATACTGAAAAGAATTTACATCGATATATAAACAAGAATAAGAACAGTACATAAGGAAACTAAATCACTCTAATCTAGTAAATGATACAAATCTCAGCAAATCCCTAAGAATCTGGTGAGAATCACTGATTTCCACATCATAATACCATAACACCATCAAGAGTATTAAGTACTCTGTCATGGATGAGTCTTCCTTCTTTTGTGAAATTTTCTAAACTTCCATGGGTCCCTCCTTTCCTTGAGTAGCCTTGATTCAGATTGTCCTATATTCCTTTTGCAGTAGAAAGGAGGAGAAATGGTTTACTAATTCCTGGAGTCATGGAAATTGTTAACCATGCCATGAGGACTCATAAGAAAGATCAGATTCTTCAAGTTCTTGAATGGTCCCTCGAAGGTAACTCATTATTCCTATGATTTTAAAAGGAAAAGCAATTGGGACCTCTCAATGGAATTTTCTAAATTGAGCTTCTCTGGGGTAATTTGGAGAGTTGGTTTAGGAAAGAGGAACGTGAGAAGATATTCAATATTTAGTCGGAGTGAACAGTCCGTCTCTGGTACTATATTAGCAGAATTGAAAAGAAGAAAGACAAATTGTATGTTTCATTACTAAAGAGAATAGGATGCTACACAGTAAGCTATACTAAATGACACCAAAAATGATACAATGAATCCCTGGAAATCTTACCAAGCTAAATAAGGAAATAAACATAGTTAATGTACAGAGGTTACAACTTGATCAATGCTACTGTATGCTAATTAATGAGCAATACGGATGTACTGGAATTCTAACATCATCTTCTCATGAACACCAAGCTGCTGCAGGTATAAGAGTTTTCATTTGCACACTTATTGTTCTAGTTCAAGAATCTTGATAATGTTAATTCACTGCAGTATTAGGTGAATCCTTATAATTATTTTATTTATAGATTAATCAACTCCTGATAATCTTTCAATGATATTTCTATGTAGATGTTTTGTCGTGGCAGCAAGAATGATACTAGAGGTTTTAGGTAAGGCATATTTATTATTAATCGGTCAAGTATATATATTATTTTCCAAGTTTGTTGGTCACGTGTTTTTTGAGTTTGATTGCTTGGAATTAGATGTATGCATAACTTGGTTAATGAAAGTTGCATAAGCGCTGATGTACTTGAGCCTGCAAACCCATGTTGTGTATTCAACAGAGTCTTTTGGCCAATTTGTTAATTAATTTGTTCTATACCATCATCTGGTTCATTGTACATTGCCAGATAAAAGCCTGATAAAACATTTAAGCTGCAATACATTAACCACTGGACTCTTGTTTCTAAGTTATAATTTCTGCAGGTTTCATCTGTAAAACTATAATAGAGATATCATTCTTAAAATAACTTAAACTAATTTCCTTAATGGTCAACAGCTATCTTCTTTCTGAAACAATGAGTAAATTTGTTTATGCCCTTGAAACTGAAAAGTGAGAGGCAAAAATGAGAGGCAGGTAATAATGCCAAAGGACGTAGCACTTTTCCGGACAGCGCAGTTGAATGTTTTTTTTGCCAATCTTTACCCTCAGTAAAACATATACGAAAAATCCTATCCATTTTTCTGATTTTAGCCTGGACTCAATGACCCGCTTCATCAACCATTTTTTCTTTTTTAATTCATTTTAGTTTCTGTTATTATTTAAATCATGAAACTTACGCAACAAAAATCTTCTTAAACAGTTAAACTAATACTTGTGTTTCTTTTTGCAGTTGTGGATTGTGGGTTCTATTGCACTCACTCTCTGTAAGAGTTGAAGATGGAGAAAGCCACATGGCATTTACAACTATTTGTGATTTTATTCATAATTTCTTTATTTGTGAGGAGTGCCGGCACCATTTTCAAGAAATGTGTTCCAAGTGAGTTTTACTCGAGCTTACCTTACAATATGGTCATATCAAATCATCTAATATGAATATTAACTTGCAGTGTTTCCAAACCATTCAAGAAATCTCGTGATTTTGTCCTTTGGTTGTGGAATGCACACAATAAAGTTAACGAAAGACTTATGAAAGTAGAGGAATCTGCTGGAACTGTTGATCCTAAGTTCCCAAAAATCATATGGCCTTCACGACAGCATTGTCCTTCTTGTTATGCGAGCCAAAGCCGAAAAGATAATGATAACAGCCAGATCAACTGGGATAGCAATGAGGTTTATAAGTTTTTGATTGGCCATTATGGAAAGACACTTGTGTCCCTATACAAGGATAAGGAACTTCTTGTGGAAAGGCAGGCTGCTGGATTGGTAGGTGATGATTTGGCAGCTTCAACACATGCAGTTGTGGTTCCTGTAGGGGCTGCGTTGGCAATTGCTGTTGCAAGCTGTGCATTTGGAGCACTCGCCTGCTACTGGCGTCAACAACAAAAGAGTCGGAAGTATAAATATCTACACTCTTTAAAAAACATATGACTATATAAAAGATTAATAGGCTCATTAGTTGTTATTTAACAAAGAAATTTTAAGAAACACGGAAAGTGAAAAATTGAGAGGATATAGATGTTTGTACTTCAGGGAGTTTGGTGTTCTCATTTATTTTTCTTACACAAATATTTCAGGCCAAGGAGAAGCTGGAACTGATATTGTTTAACAAAATTTAGACATGAACATCGATTAGAGTTTACGGACAAGTGAGTTCAGGCGTTGAGTATCGGAAACAAGACAAACCTTATCCCAGAATAGTCTACCCGGTATAATTCCCGTAACTTTCTTCTCAAATTTCTCTTCATGATTTGGAGTGTACAGATATTTATAGATTTTGGCAGAATTTGTATGTGATATTCATAGATTTGCCTTGTTGGGACTTCCTTTTTCTTCTCCCCTGTGTACTTTTATGTGTAAGGTGATTTGTACTCTTTTTACACAGTGAAATATAAAAATTAAATGTTGGGAATTGGTACATCATGCTTAGGCTTATCTGTTATCTTCTAAATAAGTATATCTTTACAAAACTTTTTTTATTGTTTAGGCTTATAAGAGTTTCATCTAATAGCTGTGACACAATGATTTCAGCTGAGTCTGCCCTCGACTTGAATTTTCCTTTCTATATGATGATCAGGATTGATGGACTTGGAGCTTATTTCATATTCATAATAACAAATCTAAGACATTTGTTTTGATCACTTTGATTTTAGATGGATTTCAAATCCTTTAATGGCTATTTTCGGATTTTTGGCATTTTGCACCCTGGAATTATAGGGTTTTGGCACTTTGCATCTTGAAAATATAATTTATTTGGCACTTTGCACCCTAGTGTGTGTTTTAGTGAGAAAATTCATTGATAGAAGGGTAGAATAGTTATTTTGTTATTTTCAATTTTTTTTTCACTTTGCACCTTGGCAATATAGATTTTGCACCCTTAAAATATAGAATGTTGACATTTTGCACCCTAAAATTATGAAATATTAGCATTTTCACCCCGATTTAAATTTTTTGGCACTCGGCACCTTAAAAATATAATTTGTATGACATTTTGCATCCTAATATATTTTTCTTAAAAAAAAAAGACTCATGAATGTCAGCGATGTAGAGATAAAATGGTCATGTCTATGCACAACAAACATAAACTTGTTATTCTAAATTTATTTTACTTTATAATAACTTATTTAACATTTTTTCTCTGTAAAATTTAGATTAAAAAAAGACATTGTCTTCATTTTATTTGTAAGTATCCTCAAGATTATTTACTTTATATCTAAAATACATGTTTATGTATCTAACTCATTATTATATTGCATGTTATTTACATAATTTAGATTATCATTTTAAGTTGGGGTCGAAAAAGTCAGAAATTATATTTTTTGGGTGCGAAATGCCAGAATTTTATATTGCAGAGTGCATTGTGTCAATTTAGGGTTTAAAGTGTCAAAAATATTCGAAAATAACTATTATACTCTTCAATCAATTGTTTTTTTCTTCAAAGTGTCAATTAAATTGTATTTTCAGGATACAAAGTGCCAAAACTTTTAAGTTAGGGTGCAAAGTGCCAAAATTCTATGATTCCACGATGCAAAGTGCCAAAATGCCGCTATTTTCTATTGTACTTTAAACCTTATCGATGAATTTAACATTCGCCCAATACTAGAGACATTTGAAATATTTCCCTTACATTCAAATCCATCAATCCAACTGAATCATATACTCTTCAACTGGGTTACAAACTTTCTGGTGCTTGTAGTTAAAGATGTGATTGGTTGTTCTCTTATAAGTGTATTTTAATTTTGTGAATACCTTGTTTTTATTTTATTTTTTATACTGAATGAAACTGTAATTATATCATTATATCAACAAATTTATTTAGTCATTAGCAAAGTAGAATGAATACTTAATTAACAAATACAAAGAATTTTCAATTAGCAATATTAATATCAAATTAGGAAATTGACCACACTTTGGTTAAATTCATATCATATGGTTTAGTTTTGCTAACAGATCAGATTAAGAATCCTTGGCATTTTTTGTTTTTACCATAGGGATTAGGCCTGCAGCTCGGGGATCCGCTCGTGCAAGCTGAGCAAAAGGTTGACCCTTCTCGGTTATCCTGGCGCATCATGTAATCTTCTTGTTAGGCATATTTTGAAGCAATCGACCAGGCCCATTGGTGGGCGCCAATTGATTTGACCGTAAATCGTTAGACCACGAAAAACAATAAATAAGAACCCATAGACCAAGTAAATGGAGTAAACAATGATTTATTAATAATATCGATCTAGAATAGCACAAATGAGGGTCTGATCCAAAGCTATAGGATGCCGTACACAAGTAAGTAATACAAGAAGAGCCTATTGATCTAGCTTGTCTGAACAACAGTGTGTAAAAAGGCCTCCTACTGACATTAAATATCCTTGGTATTTATAGCTGAAACTGGGTGTAAAATAAACCATCTACATAGTAATATTTCGTGGCCTAGGCCCCAAGGCCTGGTGCGGCCCATGTCTCTTATCAGAAACTAATTGATTGGACTTGTCGGGATCGGACTTGACCTGTCTAGATTGGACTTGGTTCAAGATCGTGAGGGATAGTGTCGATCGTGTAGCATATGGAATATTCCTCAACAGATTCATATTTATTACGGTTATTGATTCTTTATGACCTCTTAATAAAAGACTAAGAGATTACGATGTCATGAATTGCATCTAGAAGAGTAGTTTCATTAATCAGAAACTAATAGATTACAATGTCATGAATTGCACTCGGAAAAGTGAATTCTAAACTATATTTCTAGATTTCAATCTTGTTAATGAATGAGCTGTCAAATTACTCTCTGAAAATATGACAAGCTTTTAAAGACTCTAGGGACAATAATGGATTGTTTGCACTTTGCACAAATAGCTTTAAAAGACTCTAGGGATAATGAACGGTTTTTTGTACCTTGCATCCCTGAAATATGGAATAGACACTTTGCACTTCTAAAACATATAATTAACACTTTGCACGCCAGAAAAAGGAACAATTCAATAATTTGTACCTTCTCTTATTTTTCGGCAGAGTTGATCAACGGAGTAAAATATACCTGTATAAAAATAGGTAGTTTATTTGGATCTTTGGTTATTTGCACTCCATAAACACGAGAAATTGACACTTTGCACCCCAATAACATAATTAACACTTAGCACCCTCGAATTAAGAACAACTCAGCAACTTACACCCCCGAAATATGATAAATGAACACTTTGCACCCCCAAAACATAAAATTAGCACTTAACACCCTCAAATTAAGAAAAATTCAGCAACTAGCACCCCACGTTTTTTCGACAGAGTTGACCATCGGGGTCAAAAATCCTATGGCTGAAATAGGTAATTTATTTTCTTTCTTCCTTAAAATTTGCAGAATACGATTATATATACTAGAATACTCATGTTTAGTCTAAAATTCTTATTTATAACTTTCACGAGAAACACATTGCAATTGACCAAGTGATCTTTCATAAAACTTTATTAAAAAAACTGTCATATTGACGAGGTATATTTCACATGTACTATTCTAGGAAATGCCTCTGCTCGACATTCAGTAATTTCGAGTAGCAAGACATGTTTTCCGACTAGGAGAGCTCGATAGCTCGGAGGCACGTGTCCGAGCAGGACTTCTCACCGAGATTGAGACATGTTTCCATGTGGAAGGTCTGGCACACCAGTACACCTATAAATACCAAGTGCATTTATGAAATTAGACACGCTTTTCGAGGTGCTCATAGCTCAGTCCCACAACTCATCTTGCATGCCATCCAAGGCATGTCTAGCTCAGATTCTCAGCTCGGTCCCCTCGGATTTTAGAATAGGCTATTGTACATAACTTCTTTGTTGCACGACATCTTGTAACACTTAAATAGACCCTTGTAACTCATACTTTCAGATCGAAATATATACACATCGAATTTAACCCCTTCAATAACTATTGCATTTACCTTACTTTTCAAATCGGGCAAATCACATATTGATATATTATTTCCTTCAATTAATTCATAGTATAAAAAATGTTACTTTGATTGGGATAGTGAACAAATGCAAACAAAATAAACAAGTAACTCATCAGTCAAAGACAAAGACATAAGTGCTAATCCTCTTTAACTAATTTCTATATACAAAGTGGTGTTATACAAATGATTCTTCAGAGCTTCAGAGGTGCATAACTTAATATCATCTCAAAATCTATACTATATTTTTCATTTTTTTCCTTCTTTTTCTTTGCAATTCAAATGTACACTTTTCTTTGACACAACGTCTAAGTGAACCATATTTGTTCATTGTATGAAATAAAACTAGTCCTTCACATTCTCTTAGCGCACGGCAATAACATGCGACTGATGCAGAGTAAATAAACCATCTTCTTCATCATATGGGGAGAAGGCTAAACTAGCCTGGTAATAACCAATCAAAGAAGACTTCAATGAGTTTATGTTTCTTAGTCAGTCGAACTGAAAATAAGGTATATGTTTGAAACTTTATATTTGCCTTGAAACTTTCTCTTTTTCTTAATTTAGGAACTTTTTTCATAATTTTTCCTAGTTTTTCCGGAAAATTTCCTATATTTAATTCAGCAGACCGAAACATACAAAATACAAAACTTTGATCCATGATCATAACAACATAAGCGATAATATCATATTCATTGTTTAAGTAACTGCTCGTTTTACCTTTATTTATGAAGTGTGAATACGTAATTAATGTAAACATGAACTCGTATATGTATGATGTAAAAATTTATAAACATCGAAATCTCAAATGGTGTTCTTGTAATTTTAGCTAACCTCAAAGGTGTGTAGGTAATTACCCTAAACAATGAGCGAAAATTTACCTGGTGGTTTCTTCTCCGTAGAATGGAACTCACTGCTTTCAGTATTATGCAACTCGGAATAATTATCCCAACAATTCTTAGCATCAACAACTGCCATAAAGACCGATATATATTTGAGCGATGAATACTTTTGCAGATTTTAAACACTAAGGGCGGATTTGAAATTCCTTGTCAAATCCATCATGCTATTTGGATACAAAATTAAATCCACTCATTTGAAATCCTGGATTTTAGTCCAATGGATTTTAGTCCAATGGATTTTAGCCCAATTTTAAGTAGATTTGAAATTCCTCCTAAAACTAGTCATTTAAAATCCACTTAAAAATCACTGCCGACGTGGGGACTGTGTTGGTGGGCAATCTGTAACAACCTATGTAAGCGACCTTTGGTCCCTGAGGCATGCCCTGACCCGTGGTGGCGACCGGAGCCGAACCCACCCAAACTTTATGTAACCAAAAAAAAATAAAAATTCACTTAAAAAAAAGTCCACATTGTATACTTTTAAAAATTGCAATTGATCCCAGATTTTCAAAAAATCTAGAGTTGCAATTCAGTCCAAAATTTTTAAAAAATTAAAATTTGCAGTTTGGCTACTATTTTCAGAAATTCGAATTGCACTTTTGGTCGCTCAATTTTTGGAAATTACAATTTTGACCCCAGATTTTTTAAGAACCCAAAATTACAATTCAGTCTAGAAATTTCATAAATTAAAACTTTTAATTCGGATCCTGATTTTTAGGAGTCAAATTTGCACTTTTGGTCCCTCAATTTTCAAAAATTATAATTTTATCCTAAATCAATTTATGCGATTTTATCCCAATATCAACAACAAGAATTAACTCATAGAGCAAATTATAAGGCACGATGGAGAATTTCAAATAACACAAATGATATATACCAAACAACGGACTTGAAATCTTTTGTAAAAAAATTTATCCAAACAAGAGATTGCAAATGAATGGACTTCAAATCATTGAAATTTCAAATCCATTCATTTGAAATCCCTCTTCATTTCAAATCCATCCATCCAAATGGGAAAATCTTTTATTGTATTGTGAAATTGGATGTTACCATGATGAGTGGAAAAGAATAGTTTCCTCCATGACTCGCAATGATCGGAAGAGTGTGCCGTAAAATTAAGAGAATCATAAACTGCAACAACAAAAAATGAAACATAGGAAAAATCCATTGAATGAAACATTTATCAAGTTGAAACATAATATTTTGAGTGAAATGCAATAATACCGCTTATATTTTGTATAATTGGCAAAAAAAAAAACCATATGCTAATTTTATAACATAATTCCCTCCTAAGACAAAATGACAATTAATATATCCTACAAAAAGATGCAAAAACACCCTTATTCAATATCCCTGTTAACTTTAGAAAATGGCAATTCCCCCTGTCACTTGAAAAATTGAAAATAACCTCCCTACGATTTATGAAAGAATTTCAATTGCGGTTTTTTCCAAATAAAAAAGTATCAGAGGGGTTTTTTGCTAATTAAACAAAGCATAGGGGATACTTTTTGGATTTCACTCTAATATTTATGAAAAAAAAAATTAAGGCCATGTAAAAAAACCTCTTTTGAAGCATTAGAAACACATGAGAGAGATAGAGAGAGTTACTATAATGGCGACTACACGGCAGTAAACAATGCTTCGTGATGTAGAAACTACTTGGTACTCGTCATTGTTTGGATTTAGGAAGTTGTGATCAGTTGAAACCATTGCAATAATGCGAGGATTGTTTAGATCAGAAATTTGCCAATTTCCCCTGATAAGAATCAACTGATTTAATAACAACATGAACCTTAAACATGGATGCATAAATTCCTTCTAAACGAGAGAGCTTTACCTTAAGTTCATAGGGAGCCCCCCCAAACGAAATATAGGAGGTGGTGCTGTATAACCGGGCATGAATTGCTACGATATCAACAAACATACATTAGTCAGTCGATGTGTAAAATAGATGAAAAGTTTTATGGACTTTAAATGTACTAATTAATGAGAGTTTGGGACTTGAAAAACCAAATGTAACGTTTATATATATATATATATATATATATAAGAAAAATAGCAGCTAACCTGATGGCATATTTCGCACACATTGTCACCTTTCTCATTGCACCACCTCTGTATGCATTTGCGGTGAGCATACTACAAGTACAACAAATAGGATCATAAGACAGTTGCAAATTGAGCTAATGCCAATTTACCCTATGACTGAAAAAAAGCATTTTACCCCTGTAAATATTTTAAAGGAAACTGGATAGTGTAACTCACTCGCCGAAATTGAGAGTGAACATCAAAAGTGATTTTGTAATATAGGGGGGAGGGATAAAGTGCAACATTTATCATAACACACTAACACATGGGTGGGGGTAAAGAGTTTCACATCTATCATAACACAAGGGGGTAACGTGACACATTTATCAATACACAGGAGGATAAAGTGCCACATATAAGAGGGATAGTTTTGTCAATTCATATTTTTTAAAAGTTTATAAGTGTCAGGGAAGCAGTGTGAATCTTTTGTAAGATTATAAGGGGGTAAAGTGCTCTTTTTAAAATCAGTGGGCGATAAATTGAATATCACGTGGGAGGTAATTTCCATTAACTCGTTGTAAATTACGTCTTCAATAATTGGAACATGAAAAACAACAAGAATGCTATAAGTGAGAATATTGCCCTTCTCAAATGTTCCAATGATTTAAGTAACATAACTCTACTTAATTATCAACTAAAATCGCTAATAGTCTAGTTCTCAAAATTGAATAGAATTAAATAAAACAGAGTAATCATTCTTTTGTTTGTTGTTCTATCTAATCTCTTCAATTATATTTCACCTAACTAACAAAATAAGTAGAAAAACTAACAATAACATTATTCTCATGAAACCAACAAGAAGAATGCTATCGGCAAGAATTATTTCGTAAAGCATATACGAAGCAAATCACGTTCCAATGTTTCAAGTAACATAACTCTTCTTAATTATCAACTAAATCGCTAATCTTGAGTCTAGTTCTCAAAATTGAATAGAATTAAATAAAACAGAGTAATCATTCTTTTGTTTGTTGTTCTATCTAATCTCTTCAATTATATTTCACCTAACTAACAATATAAGTAGAAAAACTACCAATAACATTATTCTCATGAAACCAACAACAAGAAAAACTACCTATAACTTTAGTCAGATGAGACAACAATTTTAAGGAAACCAACCTTTAAGCTTCCACGGCAAGAACAAGGAGTCTCCATATGTGAATCAAAATCTTCATCCTGACATATCCTGCACTCTACAGTTTTCCTTGGCGATAAACTACCTTCAGCATCGGAATCGATCATTGCCTCATCAAATGTCTTTGCTTGTTTTAACGAGTTTCTACTTTGAATGGCAGCTTCCAGAGTCGACTCAGTCAGTAATCGATCAACCAGCAACACAAAGTGATCCCCCATCCTTTATCAATTGTTTTTTATTGGAATTGGACCTGAGAGTATATTTATAATTAGACCAATATACTTTTACAAAATATCCGACAGAAATAAATAAACCTAGCTTCATATATTGAAAACTCGTTCATGTTTATTTTTCTTTTACATTAGGATCCAGAGTTTGTGTTATAAGACTACCAAATTGTGATAAAATAACTAAATGAGTTAAAAAATTGACAAGCTGGTGAATAGAAACAACTTTGGGAAAAAAATGAGTTCAAAAACCCAAACAGTTTTAATTCAAATTAGGGGGAGCAGTTGAATACTCGAAAAAGAACAAACAAAAGGTAGAATATAATACTAAAACAGGGAGAAAGAGAAAGAATTAGACTTAATAAAAAAGTTCAAAAAGTGAGTTTGCTTTACCTTAAGAAAAATTGAAAGCCTTTCTTAAAGATAAAACATATTTAAAGAATTCTGAAATCCTCAAAAATATATACGAAAACGAAAAACCCATTTAAAATGATTTCAACAAATTCAAGAATCACACAAATAAGGGATACCCAACAAACCCAGATGGAAAAATATAAAACACTTTTAACCCATTACAATATATATATTGATCTTACGCGTTTTCGTTAGTTCGATAAGGGTGATGTAAAATGCCGTGCTAATGTATGTAAATGGAGGTAAAAGATCAATAGTATTGTATTCAGTATGATCGAGTACAATTTACAAGGATTGAGAGTCCTATCCGAGCATTATTGGATGCCGTACAAGCTAGAGGGTGAAATACATATAAGAAAGCCTATGCTATACTTCCTATGTAATTCCGAGCAGTAGCCTTAGAGGAAGAGCACCTGGGAAGTTGTGTCTTGTCATAAATGCTTGGACTATTTATAGCTGAGTTGATGGGCTTGGGCCTGGGCTCGGCCCAATACTAGCCTTCGATCTCAGATTCTCATTATGGGCTCGGACACAGTTTATTCAAAACCCTGGCTCGGCTCGACGTTTCTGGGGAAGGGAATTGGTGTTATTCGATCCACATCGAGCTAGCGTGAGTAGGGGATCCAAATTACCCATCATCAATACTCCCCCACTTCTCGAGCGTAAAGCGGAGCTTGCGCTTGAAGAAGTATAAGCTATGTTCCACGCTGGTACGAGATGAGCCGTTCAGAATATGTTTCGGATATGCCTCATTAAAAACCTAACTCGGAAAAACCCATTGGGATAAAAACCGAGCTAGGGAAAAAGATTGCATATATAAGAAACAATATATCGGCGTGTCGAGATGATAACCTTGTCGTCCGCTGTTTGCGTAGGATCTCTAAATCGGAATGTTCTTTGTTATAAATTACTGCGATGCCTCCTTCAATTCCTAAGCGGACGCTTTCTTTATTTTCCGACCATGAGCTAAAAGGATCTATGGGATACCACGGGGACAATTTCCAAGGAACATATCTCACAATTTGGAAAGTGAAGGATCAAGAATGCAATTCTCAGAAGGATAACTTTAAATTTTTACCCAGAGTAAGTTCAACCGTCGCGGTTACTCGGGGATCTGTTTGCAATTTTACCTTTTTAACCCCGTATATATATGTTGACTCGTTGAAAAATTACTTACATATCACATCCTTTCTTGAGCTCGGAGCGTTCGAGTCGAAAAGCACTTATTTTAGTATATTTGTTTCCCAATTCATAATGTCAAGTTCCAGAAGTTCAAGGGGTAAGAATAAGGTCGGAGAAAATCAAGAATCCGATCCTTTGTTAAAGCTTGTCGACGATTACGAAGATGGAGAATTTCGTCAAGAAGACGAGGATGATGACCCGACCGAAGATCTTGAGGAAAATGTGGTCGAGAAGCTCAGCATCGGCGAGGGAGCCTTCGTCAGGATTTTTAAACATACGCTTCCTTCTGACATTGCTACCTTGAACAGGTTAGAACTTCCCGCCGCGCAAATTTCCTGTTATTTTTCCAAAAAGGATCGCATTTACCTCTAGGCGGAGTTCGGGAAGTTTCTTCCTAAGGGTTTTTCGATCGTCATTCCCTCTTACACCGAACGTGTTACCGAGCCTCCGGCTGGCTGTCAAGCCTTCTCCGAGAATCAATTTTCTTGTGGCTTGCGTATTCCATTCATTCCCCTTATCAGAAACATCTTGACTTTCTTTTCGCTTTCTCCCGCTCAGCTTCTCCCGCACTCGATTGCGTATATTGTAGCGTTCAGCGCTCTTATGGAGGCCAAGGGGGTAGAGGCCTCCTTTAGTAACTTTTGGCAAATATTCAGAATGGACCTATGCAAGGGTTCCAATGTGGGGTTTGTGTCCATCCGCCAGCGGTCGAAGCGGCCTTTTCTTACGAATATAACAACGGAAAAGAGTAAAGGTTGGAAGAGGAGGTTCTTTTTTTGTGAAAGGTCCTGATGTTCCAATATCAGAAGGTAGCTCGAAAACGAGACAATATCGATGGGATGGTGTAAACTCTTGGTCATATGGTCCTCATAGGATTAAAGAAAAACTTAACCACCGTCTTTCCGACGATTTTCTTGAACAGTTACGGTCCAATCCTTACCAAACCAGGCTCTTAGTTCAGGAAGGTGTTTTGCGGTTGGCTGGCTTGAGCCATTGTGATTATCCTGCCCCAATGATCAAATATTCTCATCCTTTATCCAATCAGTCCTTTGAAGGATCCCTTCCGCAGTTTAGTGACTTGCCAGCTTCTGCTGCTCCGCCTCTCGCCCCTCTTTCTTTGGGTATGCTTTCTAGCTTCTTCCTATTTTGAGGTGTGACAGATCAATTCTTCTTGTTTAAACTCATATACACCTTGTAATTCCTTTGCAGGTCGAATTGTTGAGAAGTTCCGACTGTCCACTGCCGACTCGGTTGAAGATAAGCCATTTTATTTCGACCCGTTACCATATACTTCCGAAAGAAGAGCGGATACAAGTAATTTAGGCGGAAACTCAGTTGATTTACCAGTTACAATTCCCGATCTGAGAGGGCTTGGTACTATGAGTTCCTTGAATTCTGCCACTGCTGGACCTCTTCGAACTCTGTTTTCCCCAGATACTTCTGCTCTTTCGTCCGTTGGTTATAGTCAACATTCTTGGAACCGGATTCTGGGTGTTCAGGAGTATGAAAAGCTCCTGAGTCGAAAGAGAAATGCCGACAATTCGGGACCCTCAAGGATGGTAAAACCCTTTGGTGTAAGTTCTAACTCAGTTCCATGTCGAGAGGGTAGGTCGGAGCCTGACGTGGCAGATTTCATGGACGAACATTTCCGCGGTAGCATGGCTGCTGGATATCCTGAAGACGGGACTATTCAGACCGATCTGGATTCAGGTGGTGAGAACGAATTCGACAAGGCCACTAGAATTTATATGGCTAGTCGGTTTAAACGGGATATGCTGCTTCAAACCGTCAAGGGAAATTTTGAGGTTCTGAGTGATTTCTCTCGAACGTATCATGAGGTAAGAATTTGTCTCTTGACTATCTCTTCTTTCTTTAGAATCTCTAATATTCACTGATAATCGAAATCTTCTGATAGGTCGGAGATTTGTTCGCTCTCCAAACCTATCACTTAGCATTGCTAGAGCAGGAATCACAGGATGCTCACGACGCGTATGCACAAATTTTCGTTGATAATCAAAGCCTTCGGGCTCAGCTGGCAGAGAGTCAACAAGAGTTGTCTTAAGTAAAGACGGAGCTCGAGAAAACAACCATGAAGCATTCTTTATCCGTGGAAGAGGATTTGCTATCATCCGTTAAAGAGAGAAGTGCCCTCGAGGAAGAGCTCAAGAAGATAAAGATCGAACTTGAGCTAGCAAAGCAAGATTCCGAGCAAGCATATGCCCAAGGCCGGGAAGAGGCTGTGATTCCAGCCATTCGAGAATTTTTGAAGTCCCCTGTTTTAGATCCCATAGTCCAAAGAAGAGTGGGAGGGATTCTTCAAACGATCTTCTATAAAGGGGTTCAACAGCTAGTTTCGGCCAAGAAAATTCCAGATAATATGGACGAATATTTTCGATATATGAACCCTTTTAAGAATGCTGAAGGGAAGGATTACAAAGCTTCCTCTTTACCCAAGGCAGATATGAACTGGCAGGATCATCACTTTGCCCCCTTAGTTGAGGAGTTTGGCATTCCGATGCCTAACCCATATTTGCTCGAGCGCTCCGACGACGATCATCCTTCTACCTCAGGGGAAAAGAACGAAGATGTCAACATAGATGACGGATCGGATAAGGAAGATGATCGACCTTTTGACCAGACTGATCCATTAGGCAGCGGCGGCGAAGATGGCGTTGGTCCGAATGCTGGGTTCGAGCATGCCGGAGGGGGTGATTCATAGTCTTGTAGTTAGGAATCGAATGTATATATGCATGTAACCCATTTTTGTAATCGGACTTGTTTTCTTTTCGATTTGATTCGTATAACTTGTAAATTCCAATCTTACAAATATTTGGACGTCACTTGCCTTTCATAGTTCGATATCTTGTCATATTCTATGCTCGATATCAATTTATTTCATATAGAATCTTTCTTGAAAGTCGCATCGATTCCACTATTGTAATCATAGGGTCTAGCGCCTATAAATATGAGGATCTCTTCAATTTTTGTCAGAAATTATTTTCAGAGATCGGAGCTCTTCCTCTATATTCTGCATTCTTCTAATTTCTTAACTCGCTCCCCATTTATCATGGAAAATATACTAGGCAAGGCTATCGACCCCAAACTGCTATTTGGTGGTTTGAAGAATAAAAGTTCGTCCAAAGAGCAAAAACCTGAACAAGGAGGCCAAGCCCTCCAAATCCTCTTCTAAAACTTCTGTGTCTTCCCCAAAAGCTCCTAAAGGAGGGGAAATTAGGAAAGAGAAAAGCGCTTCATCAAAGCAAACCAAGGGCAGTTCCAACAAGTCCATTTTGGATGAAGAGTTTGAGGCTTCGCTCGGGGGTTCTTCCCCGAAAGTTGTCGATTCTTCGAGCGAAGACCCTGTTAGACAAAAAACTCCCATTCCTTCTTCGAACAAAAGGCCTTATTCTGATGGGGTCACTCCCATCGAAGCTTTGCAGAATCTTGCTATTGGTAGCAAACCATCCTCTGATGATTCTTCACCCGTCCCCCCCGTAGGAGGTTTTAGCAAAAAGCCTAAGTTGGAGATTGGTGGAGGGGCTTCTGCCGAATCTTTAAGAATTGATAATCCTTCCGAACCCCGCGTTGATTCCGCTCCTCCGAAAGTTACTCCTTCCCCGCCCAAGGAGTCGAAAGACGGGTCTGCTTCTAAGGCTGATCCCATAGATAGTCTGTTGCGGGTTGACCTTACTTCTTCCGAAACCGACATGTCCAAGGAGAGAAATATAGAAGAGTTGTTCGAGTCTGGGTTGCACTTCCTGTTTCAGGTTTAATAATAATATATATATATATATATATATATATATATATATATATATATATATATATATATATATATATATATTTTTTTTTTTTTTTAACTTTACTGAACTTTTTTAATAGGCCGGACAGGATTTTATCGAACTTAAAACGCTTGCTGAGCGGGAAACAAATCGGCATGCTGCTATTTCCCTTGAGCTGGAGGAGAAGAAAACCGAATTCGACCGTGTCTTTGCGGAGAATCTTGCTTTAGAGAGAGAGAAGACTGCTAAAGAACACGGAGAAGAAATCCACCAGAAGCTGAATGAGGAGCTCGAGAAACTGAAAAGTCTTCACGAGCAGGAGAAACAAGACTTCGCGCGCCGAGAAAAGGAGGCTTACGACCGTGGATATGAAGTAGGATATGAGGCTCGTAATGCCGAGCTTCGAAAGATTTTCTCCGACAATAAGCTTCTCTAGATGTTGTCTTTATTTATCCAGACTTGCTGTATGGCTATATTGTTTTTACTTCTGTGTGATCATGAATAATTTCTGACATTTTTATCCTCTATGGTTTGTAATAATCTATTTATTTCTCGGATTTCCTGCTCTTGTATAATTTGATGTGTTCTTTTTCATTCGTATCTTAGCCTGCTTTCTTCGTTCGAACTTGAGGTCCCTACCTTCGGAATTCTTGATCTTCGATCTTGGCATATTAACTTTGCTTATTTTCCAAAATCAGATCACTTTCTCTTCCCGCTCAAATTCTCGGGAAGCGCAACAGTCTTTTGATCTTAATCGTTCCTTTTGCTTTCTGCTAACCGTTGGATTTTTGGAAATAGTACCTATAAATGGAGTTCTTCGTTTTGTATCCTTACAAGATTTTTTTGAAAACAGATTCCTTCAACCATGCTGACTAAAAGATCTTGTTGCATGGCTCAATATTTTGAATTTCGAGTTAGGACCTATTTTGCAGATCATTGGCTAATTAGTACTTCAATCTCGACTAGGATATCTGCAGGCGAACGCTATTCCGACCTTGGAGGCCAATAAGCTTTATTGCTGACCATCCACGACCCAGGTAGTCCCCACAACTTTCTATGGTTTTGGGGAGGCTCAAGCATTAAGTTTTTCAAGGGTGTTCGGCGGTTTGTTTGGTTCTTCCTCGGGGATGTTAGGGGTTGTGCTTCGAGGATCGAGGTCCTCAATAAAGTATTCACGTTACACCTAGAAAAAGAGGCATTACCCCTTTCCTTTTTGAAGAACTATAAATAAAGACAAAAGCCTGTTGGCTTGACAGGCTCCTCCTATTCGAGTAAGGATATTATCTTCCGCCGAAAATTTCATAGGATTGCCTGGTTATGAAGTTCCTCTCACGTTGGGATATATATAGATTAGTTCTTTGTCAATGTTCTCAAAACTGTAAAAATGTACTAGTATCAAAAAATTGGTCTGATATGTAATAGGAGTTGATATTTTGTAATTTGTAATTGCTTGATATGTCAAGCTCGGAAATTAATAGTCTTTTTGATCGATCCTTACGATCGTTTTACTCAAATGTAGTACTCCATTGGTCTCAGCCATTCTCGGATGAATTACTGATAACGCTTTCTTTATAATCTATACTCCGAATTTTTCTTCATGATTTTCTTTATAATCTATATAGATGAGTTAGTGCGCACGAAAATCATCCGAGATTCCTCTCGCGCGCCGGTCCTTCATCAGCGGATCTTAAATCATTGGCATAGCCGTCATTACTTACTGATGAAGACCTAAGATCGGTTAAGAGTCCGGGGCATGCTCCGATCCGTTCTCCTCTGTTCCCTTTCCGAATTCGAAGGCTTTCAACTTTATTGTAGTACCTGTAGTAGGACGCGATAAATGTAATCCTTTTTCTCTTTTGAATTCGAACTTCATTTTTGTATTCGTGGAAAAGAAATACTCATAATGTACTGAAGATTTTATGAATGAAAAATTTTCTTCTATATTGTTGTCGATACTTTTAATTTCGACCTCTGTAACTTGCAACCTTATGAGATGATTTGAGAGCAATGACTGATTTGAATTTTTATTTCTGTAATATTTGATCCTTCCGTGAGATATCTTCCATAGTTCGGACTTTTCTGGGATTATAGATCTTTCACTCTTAGTCGAATCAACAATCGTGGAGAGATAAGATGATAAAACTTAGATCGATCTTGAATATACTTCAGACCTTAGGGGCCTAGCAAAGGCTTTAACCCTTGGTCGAATAAATAATCGTGAAGGAATAACATGATAGAATTTAGGTTCATCTTGAATAATAACTTCGACCTAAGGGGTGTAGCAACGGCTTTCACCCTTAGTCGTATAAATAATCGTGGAGAAATAATCATGATAGAATTTAGATTGACCTTGAATAATAACTTCGACCTAAGGGGCGTAGCAACGGCTTTCCCCCTTAGTCGTATAAATAATCGTGGAGAAATAATCATGATAGAATTTAGATTGACCTTGAATAATAACTTCGATCTAAGGGGCGTAGCCACGGTTTTCCCCCTTAGTCGTATAAATAATCGTGGAGAGATAATCATGATAGAATTTAGATTGACCTTGAATAATAACTTCGATCTAAGGGGCGTAGCAACGGCTTTCACCCTTAGTCGTTTCAGAGCATTTTTAGCCCGAGGGTCGTAGCAACGACTTTCACCCATTTAATAATTTCGATCTAAAGGGCGTAGCAACGACTTTCACCCTTAGTCGTTTCAGAGCATTTTTAGCCCGAGGGTCGTAGCAACGGCTTTCACCCATTTAATAATTTTGATCTAAGGGGCGTAGCAACGGCTTTCACCCATTTAATAATTTTGATCTAAGGGGCGTAGCAACGGCTTTCACCCTTAGTCGTTTCAGATCATTTTTAACCCGAGGGTCGTAGCAACAACTTTCACCCGTTTAGTAATTTCGATCTAAGGGGCGTAGCAACGGCTTTCACCCTTAGTCGTTTCAGAGCATTTTTAGCCCGAGGGTCGTAGCAACAACTTTCACCCATTTAATAATTTCGATCTAAGGGGCGTAGCAACGGCTTTCACCCTTAGTCGTTTCAGAGCATTTTTAGCCCGAGGGTCGTCACCCACTTTTATTTTTCGATCCAAGGGGCGTAGCAACGGCTTTCACCCTTGGTCGATCTTCGAGGGTCGTAGCAACAGCTTTCACCCTTTTTAATAGTAGATGGAGACAAGTAGAGATAGATAATAGATGAACAGAGATCGAGAATATCAGAATATGACGAATAAATAGGAATTTTGGCGAAACGAACTTTCACTGAATATATAACTCTGATCAAAATAAGCTTTGATGAAATAATAGTCTTCTGTAACCATGATAAAAGATGAATCATAGCGAAATAGCAAATAGTAAATAACCTTAGAACTTAATAAATAATCCTTTTGTCTTGTTAAGAACATTTTTTGCGGGGTTCTTGCTTTGCTTGATCCAATGCCCTTTGTTCTCTGTTGTTGTGCATATGTTCCCAATTTTGACAAGTTTGATTTTTTCCAAACGGTTCCTTATTTATCGAGAATTGTAACGGTCGACGAATCTCATCCATTAACTTCGCGGATCTTATGCCGTTGGATTTCTTTCAAATTTCGCTATAAAAGGTAGTCGTACCTTTGGAGATGTCTCATTCGTTGTACTGGCATTTTATTCCGATCATGGTGATCAAGATTATTATTCAATTAATTCAACTATTTGAGCTCAGACTTCGAACAATCTTTAAGCGGAATAATCTTCGAACGGAAGAAAAATCAACCCGACCTCGCTTAGAATATCGACAGGCAAATACAATTTCCATCTGGAAGGCCAATAAGCCAGACCCCCGGAGTCCGCAGGTTATTGCGCAGGTCTTCGACTAGGGACCTGTTGCTACAATGCATTTAGGAAGACAAACTGGGGAGAGAACGACGAAGAATACAGTTGCCCGATAAACCATGCATCCGCCTCTTTGTCTTCGGAAGATCGTAAATAAAGTTAAAAGCCTGCGGATCCCAAGGAGATTCCATGCTCGGAGCTAACTTACTTCGAATAAACGATAAGAGAGGAGAGCGAAAGTTTCGTAGGATTTGTAGAAAGTAAAGGGGTTCTTATGTAATATGTTAGCTTGTGCTACGCTCGAAATGTATCCCCATATTTTCCTTTGAACTCTTGTATCTTTGTAATAATATTCAGAGAAGCCTTTTCTCTTTTCCTTGTTGATAAAGTAATGCATAAACAGCTAAGTTCTCATTTTCAATAACCCAATCTCGAATACCCAAGATTAATAAGGAAATAATCCGAACAGCGCTTTTTTGGGTGAGTAACAGACAAATATTTCGGCAGACTTAAAATTAATAAAGAATTCGTTGCAAGTGATCCTTGCTATCGCTGAATTTCCAAAGTTGTCGAATTTTTAAGTTCGAGAGTTCTGTTCGAGTAGACCGATCACCGCTTCTTTAAACCCGAACATCATTAGTTGGTCGTAAAGATTACGGTTTCATATTTAGAATATCATGTGCACAAGAGTAGAATTTTGGACAAGTGTTCCCGATCCATGTGCTATCCTTTGAATAGGATAAAAATTCTGTTCGAACGGACTTTTCCAAATGAGCCCATATTTCTCTTAGAATTTACTCATTGCCAGACCGTACGTTCTCTTAACCAAACAGGACCCTATTTCTCGGGAAACGTATCGGTCAGTTCATTTATTACGTACATCCTAACCGTTTGCGATCTGCCATCTGGGCCGTTGGTTCAAAACCCTTTACTGCTATAAATAGGTCCAGTTATTTATACGACATTCCTCATTTTTCTCTTTATGCTTCCTCCGATCCCCATGGGTCGAGTTTTAGATTTGATTCGTACTATCTCTAAGATAAAGGAGTTTGAGATTAGACTTCGAACCCTGTTTTCCAATCTTAGTTCCTTTGGCATAAGCTTTTTCGCTTAGAATATCGACAGGCAAAAGAAATTGCGCCTAGAATACCGGCAGGCAACCTGTTTTCCTAGATATATCTTATCTGGGGCGGGTTAGAATTCTGGTTTTCTGGCGTAGCATCTGATCGGGCAGCTGGTTAATCTGAGAGGAGTTCTTTAAATCTGAAGCACCAGCTTCCTCGAGGGCTTTCTTGAAGCATAGTTCCTTCGAGCTCGCTTGGGGCGCCTCCGTTGAGATAACCCTTTGCTGCACCGGTTCGGATTAACCTGTAAATAATGATTGAGTATTTCAATCTTTATTTACAGATGAAGACCTAAGGTCGGTCTGAAGCCCTGGAGAGAAGCTCCGATCCGGCTTTTATCCCGTATGAGGACGGATGTGCGACAAGTGGCGAGTGATGGCCGCAAATAATCGCTGCTGAGTCTGCATCTGGAGCTGTCTAAAGGGAATGATGACCGAATATATACCAGGGTAGAATTACTCGTAGAATTTGTAGTAGGGTAGGAATGATTGTACTGTATCTCTGGGGCTCGAGATTTTATCCGAGGCATTATTTGTACTTGTTTGAAGAATATTAATAATAAAACTTTGGTTATCTGCCTGAATTTCATTGTTTTCTTCTTTTGTGTCTTTCCAATTTCTCCGATCGAACACGAGCGAGACTTGTTGGAACTTAATATGAAGTTATTTATTCCTTGCTTTTGGAACCATAATTTTCCTTTAATGATCGAACGATTGCGCGTCCTCGGTTATAACCCCCAGGATCTATATAACTTGTTGCCCTTCTACTAACCCTGAGATTACTAAATATGGTGATCGGAAAAATAAATTCCGAACATTAATACGTTGTAACTCCATTGATTCCCTCAACCTTTTATCGTTAGCTGACCGGGCTGTGGAAAATAAATCCAATGTAGGAATAAATGAACTGAATAATCGCGGGATAGAAAAAGTCTGGGATTCGCCCCGTTGGTCTTATCTTCGACCTTACATTGACGAATGCTCCGCTGGTCGGAGGATCGTTCTGAAAGTAAATGGTTGAGTTTCTGGTTAGTGAGGCTCTCCGCTGATATACGTATTTCTCCTCTTTAGTGAGCATATTTCGATCTAATACTCGAATAAGGCCCCACGGTGGGCGCCAATTGATCTTACGCGTTTTCGTTAGTTCGATAAGGGTGATGTAAAATGCCGTGCTAATGTATGTAAATGGAGGTAAAAGATCAATAGTATTGTATTCAGTATGATCGAGTACAATTTACAAGGATTGAGAGTCCTATCCGAGCATTATTGGATGCCGTACAAGCTAGAGGGTGAAATACATATAAGAAAGCCTATGCTATACTTCCTATGTAATTCCGAGCAGTAGCCTTAGAGGAAGAGCACCTGGGAAGTTGTGTCTTGTCATAAATGCTTGGACTATTTATAGCTGAGTTGATGGGCTTAGGCCTGGGCTCGGCCCAATACTAGCCTTCGATCTCAGATTCTCATTATGGGCTCGGACACAGTTTATTCAAAACCCTGGCTCGGCTCGACGTTTCTGGGGAAGGGAATTGGTGTTATTCGATCCACATCGAGCTAGCGTGAGTAGGGGATCCAAATTACCCATCATCATATATATAAGGTACATGCATAAGAGAACAGGCTTGAAATACTTGAAAACACATTTAAAAGAGGGAAACTGAACATACCCAGATTGAAAAAGCTGGCTTTTATCTCAACAATATGTTATTGAATGTAAAGAAAAAACATTACATACAAAGTTAGGGAGGTACTAATTTTCCGGGAATTTAAGACTTAGAAAGCAAAAGACATAGGGGGGAAATTAAAAGAGAGTTACAACTTACAAGAAGGGGATCGGTTATCTTAAAGTTAAGAATCTTTCTTTCCTTGTCAAGAGCAAGAGATTGAGTGTTCGTATTGTGTCAGCAATGTTTCAATTTTTTGTTCAAATGCTACTATTTGTAGTGAGATTTTTAAAAGGGAGAATACCAATAATGGTATTTCTTATTATTAAGTTTTTATAGTGGTCTTTTTTGTATTTTTTTTCTATCTCGTTAATTTTCACTATGAATAATTTGTTTGTTTCACTTTGATTATTTTCAGGTGGTCCAAGGTAAACTAAAATATCAAAATAGTTTTATGAGGCACTAAATTGATAAAAAAAAAAAAAAAAAAAAAAAAAATTTATAAGGGACTAAATTGATACAAAATAATATTTTGAGGGATTAAATTTTAACACTATAAGTAAAAGACCTCCTGTAAATGACTAAAGTGAAACAAATAACTTATAATAGAGACTAACATGGGAAAAAAAATATAAAATAGATCACTCTATAAAAAAGTTAATGATAAGGAGAACCATTAGTGATGTTTATCCTTTTTAAAATATATATGAAGCATTATTTTATTTACAGTTTTCCAAATTATTTGGGGAAAGAGCACTTCACACCCAAATTGCATATTTTGGTACTTTACCATATGAAGTACAAATAAGCACTCTACCCCTAAAATATTAAATTCAGTCGAACATTCTCACTCAAAACGATTTTAAGCTAATTTTGCTCGACGAAAAAAGCATATATGAACATCACATGCATTTTCTAATACTAATTTTACCAGTAAAACAAAATCAGTCACTTGTTGTGAACCAAAATCAATATACAAGACGCATATCTGCATTTTCCGGTGAATGAAAATGACTTAAAATCGTTTGATGAGTGAAATTGCTATTAATTTAAATTTTATATTTCAGAGGGCAAAGTTCTTATTTTGTACTTGGTGGTAAACTACCAAAACATGTAACTTGGGGGGGTGGGGGGGGGGGGGGGGGAGCGCATTTTCCCCAAAATTATTAAGGGAGCGATGAATTTATGATTGTGGAGATTCTAACGGCAAAGAGACGATTTCTCTTCTTTTTCAGTTATTTAAGTAAAAAGTTATGAGATTATTTATACTTTAAACTTAGTTAATTACGATGAGTTTTAGACTACAAGTATTCATTTTATGTGGTTTGATATCTAATGAACTTCATAGATTATTTATTAGTTTGTGTAATTAATGAGATGTTGACTTTATTAATTAATATTTCTGCCAAACTCACATCAGTAGAAATTTAGATGTTGATAAACGAATTTTGAAACAAAGCTTCACTTTTAGGACTCAAAGTTGATTTTTGAAGCTTCGGTCGTGGTACATAAAGTTGAAGATACATAAATTGTTATTTAGTTCTTGATAAAAGAAAACGTTATCCGTTTTGAAATAAACATATATCTAATTACAATTAAGTTCAATTTTTGCACATATATTATTATTAATTAATCTTCTAGACGAGTTATTATCATATAACTAGTGCATATATATCGATCACACTCATTTTACTAATAATTTTGGATTTTATAATTTTGATAATTAATAGTATAGGGTGAAATACACTTTCCCCCCTTAAAGTATGGGGTGGCATCAATTACCCCCTAAAGTATAAATCGTAACACTTACTTCCCTATGTTATAGTATTAAACATTTTATTCCAAAAATACTCCCGTTCCTTTTGAAACAAATACATTATTTCTTCTTATTTTATCAAAACATATTTATGTTAATTATGAATTCATCCATCCACCAAATAATATTATATTTCAATTTCTTCATTTCTTCGATTTCCATCGGTTTTATGGTCTCAAATTTTTTCTTTATATTCGTCTCATTTTTTTTCTTGATTTATGTTTCAATTTGTTTTCTTTATTTTATGTTTAAATTTTTTATATTTCTATCTCAATTTTTTCTTTGAATTTTCTATGTTTTTATTTGGTGATAATTATCTCATTTATTTTTCGTACGAATTATTACTAAAAATATTGAGTAATTCTCCTTCGAATTCTTTTCGCAAAATTCACGGTTGACACCAAGCAATATTATGTTTTAATTTCTTCATTTCTTCATCAATTTTTTTTTATTAATTATGAATACATCCATTTACCAAACAATATTAAATTTCAATTTCTTCATTTATTTTGCTTCTTTAATGAGATGAAAATGAAGAATTTGAGATTGAAAAAAGTATGGTAAAAAAATGAAGAAATTAAAACATAATGTTGTTTGGTGGATGAATGGATTCATAATTAATAAACGATATTTTTATTAATTAATAAAGATATTTTTATTTATGAAAGAGGCGGGGGTATTTTTGGAATAAAAACTACAAAACTATAACAGAGGGGGGTAAGTGTTACAATTGATACTTTAGGGGGATAACTGATACCACCCCCATACTTTAAGGGGGAAAACTGTATTTCACCCAATAGTATATATCATAAGTTTAACTGATTAAAAAGATGGGTTAATTACAGGACCTCCCCTGATGTTAGGTGTAATTACCGCCCAATCCCCTTCGACTATCATAATTACAAGGACATCCCCTGAGGTTTCAAAAGGATTACAAAATCCTAACGAATCTTAACATAATTGGATGGAAATAATGAAATGACGTTGTTGCCCTCGGTAATATTACTTAAAAAAGGTAAAAGACTTGATTAATGAAATGTCCAATTTACCCTTAAAATAATGCACAAAATTATCATTCTACCCTTACCAAACTTAATTTTTAAAAGAAATAAAACTTCATAATTGCACATTAATCCCTAACTTCGAAAAAAATTATTTTATACATAAAAAAAAATTCCAATCCCCTAAACCCCCCATCCCCACCCCACCCCGCACCCTCCCCCACCCCACCTCCTTCCAGGCCAGAGGATTTGATCTAGCTCAACAGCTAAATGCTTGCGGAGCTCAAAGAGCTCCGATTTCGAGTAGGATGAAATGTTGAATGTCGCATAACCACCATATTTACCAACAACACCACAACTGGTGGATGTCTGGTTGAAGGAGTAAGCATCGTCGGAAGTCGTCTGCGTTACAACTGGAGAATTGTAACGGTAACGTTACTTCGATAACAGCCTCCCGAAACTACGCTGTTGGCGGGGGCGTGGTGGAATTGCTTTTGTTTCTTTTTAGGATTAGGGTTAGGGTTTGTATTTAGGTGCGAATTGGGGTATGGAATCTTCCCCATGTGGACCCAGTTCGATTCGTTGTGGCTTGCTAAAACGGCAGACGACATGAATTCCACCGACGGCGTCGACCTGGAAGGAACGGTGGTGTTAGGGACGGAGGGGTGGTGGAGGGTGCGGGGTGGGGGGCTGGATGGGTTTTTTTTTTTTAATTTAATAATATATATTAATTTTTTAATAATTATTATTTTTAATATTTATGATTTATACAATAACTATTCTATTATATCAGGTAATTGAATGATTACTTTTTGTACAAAAAATAATTGTTTAGTTAAAATTTTACGAATTTTATTAGTATGGACTAATTATGAACATGTGAGCATTTTTATAATGTCTAATAACTTATGTTCAAGTTTTTTTTATTCTCATGATTATATGTAATTCATTTATTTATCTTTGTATTTAAATTATGATTTTTTTTTAAATTATTGCAATTTTGGGTTAAATGTGAAAGTTAAATGTATTTACATTTCTCTCTATGTTATACAATATTTTTCTTATAATTAATCATAATTTATTAATTTTTCCTTGTATTTTAACTGTAAAAGTATTATGAAAAAATATTGACATGTTATTATATTTTAATTTAAGAATTTATATACACTAGTTATAAGTTACATGTAAATTTATAACATTTGAACCCATACACATACATATACATTGCAAAGAAAACCCTCGTATGAATTAAACATAATAAGGGCATAATTGTCCACCAAAATAGCTACAGTAACCCCAAGGGTAAAATAGGAAGTTCAATTAAAAATTGATGACGGCGTCAGCAAAAACTAACGGAACCTTAACGGATGTAATCCTTTTGAAACCTCAGGGGAGGTCCTTGTAATTATAATAGTCGGAGGGGATTGGGCGGTAATTACACCTAACCTCAGGGGAGGTCCCTGTAATTAACCCTAAAAAGATATTGTATAGACAAGCTATTTTAGTATATATATATGCTAGCTATATATGTGATACGATCTTGTGGTATCATTATCATTTTAATAATTTTTACTTTAATGTATGTAAGAAGAATCATAATTTTACTTTAGGATCCTAAGAGCAACCACAATCTTACTTTAGGAGGAGAAATCATATAATTATTTATTCATTAACTGCCAGCCTAATAATAATAAATTACAAGCAATATATACTACTAACATATAACCCAGAAATAAGCTCATGGTTTATCTAATTAATAAAGTTGACCAACAAGTGATTGATTTAGTGGAAGAGACCAGTCACTACAAAGTAGCGGACTCAGGTTCAAATCCTTATTGAGAGATGTACCCACTTAATGTGTCCAACCCGTCTCGAAAGGAATTTAACCCTTGAAAAACCAAAAAAAATAAATAAAGATAAAGTCAGATTAAGTAAATAATAAAGATAAAGTCTTAATCTAAGTAAATAATAATTAAATTATCAAAAAAAAAATGTAAATAATAATTATAGAGTCCTAGCCCTACCAATAGATATAAAGACTCCTATCATTAAAATGAAAATCGTAACATTCTCCACCCCTTGAATTCGAAGATTGTCCTCAAGGTTCGTACTCCGCACTAGTCACTTGAAATTGAGACCTCCTCTTGGATCCCAACAAAATCGGACTTCACCTTGTGCACAATCATCAATCGGCATGTAATGGTTGACCCTTGATTGAATTGCCACCTAGTTTGGAAAATTTTCGTAGTTGTTCAATGTAATTAACCCAACAAACTTCAATGTACTTGCACTTGCCAATTGTTAATTAATTTCACTGGACAAACCAATTTATGTAGATTGTTTGGTTTTGATTCATTTTTTGATTATGAATCTAAATCTGACTGCACTTGATACCAATTTTTTCATAGAATTCACTTCAGTCGATCTCAGCCGGATGACTGATTTCGACGATTCCACAGATTTTTGGTCTTTTTTTTTTTTTTTAAAACATTGGAGCAGATGCATATTTGTAAGTTATGGTACCATCTATCTTTGATATTATCTCTGACATGTATTTTGAGTCACAACTTTTAGTTGCAAATTTTATAGACCTGATTTTTGTCTCTTTCTTTGATGTAATCAACGAACGCTTCGCTATCTTGCTTTGACTCTCAATAAGTTGATTAACTGGTTTCTGTCTCTTTCTTTGATGTAATCACCGAGCGAAGCGTTCATGTGATCTCAACCCACTCCGAGTGAAGCGTTCATGTGATCTCAACCCTCTCTGATACCAATTGATACTATCTTCTGGCATCATTTTTATATTTCTTACTTTGGTGGACATAAGATGGTGTTGGAAAATCAGTTTTAATATTATCAAAATGTGAACACAAATTTAAACTAAATCCAAATAAACCAATCTGGACAGTAAAGGAAAAAATAATCAGTTTAAATAACCAAACAGATAAATTTAAAGAAACTTATCTCACAATTCTATATAGTAACAGAATTGACAAAAACCAAATTTATCTATGAATTCCAACATTTTAATTAGGTATCCATCCATATAATTACAACAGATGGACCATAATCTTACTTTACGGTCGTAAAAATAACCACAATCTCACTTTAGGTGGAGAAACCATATACTCCTGTTTATTCATTAATTGTCCGCCTAATAATAATAAATTACAAGCAATATATACTACTAACATATAACCTAGAAATAAGCTCATAGTCTATCTCATTATATTCAGTCTTAATCTAACTAAATAATAATGAGAGTATTGCATTTTTGGTACACAGCTATAGGCCAATTCCCACTTTTGGTACACAACTTTATGTGTCCAACACATTTGGTACACCTCTTTAACAAAGTTTGACACATTTGGTACAACCGTTAAATAAATTGCAAAATCACCGTTAATTCCGTTAGTTCGACACATTTGGTACACCTCTTTTACAAAATTGACAAGTGCGCGGCACATGGCTGCCCAAAAAAAAAAAATTAAACTTGATAAACTTTTATAAAAATTATCATATGTATTTATTATATTTATCATATCATATTTATATAATGATAAAAAAATATGTATTTATTATTTATATGAAATGTAAAATATAATAAACTATATAATGTCATTTATAGTTTAATACTGGAAGAAGAATAAAATATAATAAACAAGTTTATCAAGTTTCAATTTTTAAAAATTATTTATAAAAATAGTTTATTATTTATAAAAATTATTAAAAAATATGTCTTTATTATTTATATGACATGTAAAATATAATAAACTATATAATGTCATTTATAGTTTAATATTGGAAGAAGAATAAAATATAATAAAAAAGTTTATCAAGTTTCAATTTTTAAAATTATTTATAAAAATAGTTTATTATTTTTATAGTTTATTATTTATAAAAATTATTAAAAAATGTGTATATATTATTTATATGACATGTAAAATATAATAAACTATATAATGTCATTTATAGTTTAATATTGCAAGAAGAATAAAATATAATAAACAAGTTACTTTAATTTATCATATTTATAAAAATTATTAAAAAATATGTATTTATTATTTATATGACATGTAAAAAATATAATAAACTATAATGTCATTTATAGTTTAATATTGGAAGAAGAATAAAATATAATAAAAAGTTTATCAAGTTTCAATTTTTTCTTTTTTTTTTCATTTTTTTTTTTTTTTTCTGGGCAGCCATGTGCCGCGCGCATGCCAATTTTGTAAAAGAGGTGTACCAAATGTGTCGAACTAACGGAATTAACGGTGATTTTGCAATTTATTTAACGGTTGTACCAAATGTGTCGAACTTTGTTAAAAAGGTGTACCAAATGTGTTGGACACATAAAACTATGTACCAAAAGTGGGAATTGACCTATAGCTGTGTACCAAAAATGCAATTCTCTCAAATAATAATTATAGAGTCCTAGCCCTACCAATAGATATAAAAACTCGTATCATTAAAAAAAGATCGTAACAATATGTTAATGACCGAGCTTCATAAAAGCATTAAATCAATTAAAGTTTAGTTCGCAAGGTTTATAAGAAAAATCGAGCTTAAGTGACAAGATTTTTGTGATAATGAATAAATATCATATTTGTGTATATTAGCTATGATAAACTGATTTTCAAATGTGAAAAAATTTAATTTTACAGTATTCTTCATATATAATTAATTCAAAAGTGACTATGTAGAGTTTTTCTTTTTTCTTCATACACTCGGACCTCCTGAGATTAAGTCATATTACAAGAAATCCCTTATAGTTTTAAAAATTATAAGAACATTCCCAGTATTTTAACAGGTCTTACAAGAACACCCCCTACAACTTGTAAAAATATTTATAAAAAACACCTTGTAAGATGTGTTCTTGTAATTTTTTAAACTACAAAAAATTCCTTATAATATGACTAAACTTCAGGAAATCTGAGTGTAAATCCCTTTTTTCATAATTTAACTGTACAGAGTTAATTAAAGGCACAAATTGACCAACTTATCAAGACTTGAAGATTTGTCACAACTCCCCTATACAGTTATAATATTTAATTTCTATTCTAAAACACTCAAGTCTTCGCATCCATTAGAACTTGACAATAAAAAGTAGTTCAGAATAAAGTCTTAATGTGCTGGTCAACCATGCATATTATATCTAGTTCGAATTGGTTACAATATAATTTGGGAGTTGATTTGTTCAAAACCCTTTATTGCACAATCATTTTGACATTTTATTCTAGAAAACATAAATTCAACTGAAGAATCTTTCCACACGAAATTATAGATGCGCGTGTGCAATTTGATTGGTTGGCTCACTTTGGTGCAATTTGTTGTTTAGAAAAGTGAAAATTGTCTCCCTCAGTTCCAAATTTTAGTGGGTGGGTTTGAAAGATGACAAGTACAAAGGTCATAGCTTTTTCATTGGTTAATTTGGTAGATAACCTTCTCAACCCATTGGGAAATCAGCTTAATTCATGTTTTGATTATCTTATTTTTGTATGAATAAAATGTTGGTCACAAGTGATCAGATGAGATTTCTAGGGGTTGAATAAACCTTTGTGCATTTAAAAATTTCTCTTTAACTTTGTATAAGCAGAGTAAACTTATCGTCCGTTTAAGACTATTCAACTGATTTAGCATTTAATTTATTCAATGTATGTTGATCACTCGTCTGATTTACTTATCTGTTAAGAAAAAAAACCAGTCTTAAATTTGTATGCAACATATTTGAAATAGTATGTTTTTCAAACAAGTTTAACTTCAAAGGTTTTACCTCAGTTTTGTGAATTTCTCTTTTAAAAGCTTTATCTTTTAAGAAGTTTGTTTACTTATGGAAAAGCTAGTTTGAAAGCAAGTAATCAAACACAGGAATTTTTATAGTGATATACTGGGAAATTATATGCCTACCTCGGTGGATTTAATCCACTGGGATGTTGGATGAGCGACAATTTGTATGAGAGGACATTATTTTGTTCTCTTATGCACATGTGTTTATCATCCAACCCTTTTTGATATAGTTCACCGGTGTATTGGATGAACATAACTGTTATACAGATAAAAAGTCTCTTAGGCGATCTCCAATGGAGATGGTCGGGGTAGGGGTCGGTGTGGGGTCGAGGGTGGGGAGGGAAGCCGTCTCCAGTGGTTGGGAGCTCGGTGCGGGGTGGGAACCGAGTGGCGAGGGAGCTCGCGCGAGCCCTGACCACAGCCCAAGGCTCGCGTGGCTGGAGGTTGAAGAAGAGACACGCGCCCCTCTTTAATTCAGGGGACACTGATTGGCGTCCCCTAACTTGGGCCATTTTTTAATTTTTTTTAATTAAATTGGTTTTTAAATATTTTTAAATAAGTCAAAATTAATTATATTAAAGAAATATATAATAAAATTAAATTTAACACCTAAATTAAATTATATGTGTAGAATTGAATTATTTAATAAAAATAAAAATATGGAGATATTTTTATTTTTTGCATTTAATAAGTTCTAATTAATTGTTTTAATAAAAAAATGGAGATATGCAAAAATTGGGATTGTCCGAAAGCTAGAAAATTGGACTGCATTTGTGGTCGCGGGCTTGCACAAGTCTTGAAGGTTCGAAGTGAGTTTCAATCCATGATTTGCAACCCTCCCCCCCCCCCCCCTCCCCTGAGCGTCAGGGAAGAGACGTTTGGTAGCTAGATTGTTATACCACTACATTGTCAAATCATATATAAACCTCAAGATTTTTTCCTTCTAATTCTAATGCGGGATAAAACCATTTCTATTTTTTTCTTCCATTTCAAAGAGTGATCTTTGATAATCAATTTCTCATTCACCCAAACTCCGATTTGGACATACCATATACCTTTTAATCTACTAACGGAGTAAAATATAATTTCACAAATTCCGAATGAATTTTATATTTATCAAATTTATATTAATTATAAGTGAGAGTAGGCAAGAGTAAGAAATTGAATTAAATCAATTTCGGAGCCCTACTATTGGAGATGACCAGACAAGGCGTAGGGTGGGGCAGGGGCAGCCCCAGGGCTCCAACAATCATCCCTCCCCCTCCCCCCCCCCCCCTCACACACCACCACCATTGGAGATGCCCTTAGTCCACTCTTTCTAAATCACGAAGATTTAGGTTCCAATGGAAACACTAAGTAACAAGTACAACTGTATTTGTGCTTTTACAATAAATGATTAAGCTACAAGTTCACTATAGGAGATCACAAAATAAACCTATCATCTGAAGTAATATCACTCACTAAAATGGATATGTACTTCTCTCAACACTCAATTCTTACATAAATCACTCTGATTTTTAAGTATGACATTTTTCTTCAACTTGTTTTGTCAACAGATAATTGGACTAATAGTGATATGCTCTTGAGTTTTTGAGTTAGAAAATTTGCTCAATGAATTCTCTCTCAATTGTTGTGTGTGTCTCTAACTCTTGAATTCAGATGTATTTATACTCGCAATTTGAATTCTACCCGTTGAAGTGAGACATATTTTAAATTTTCCTTGAGTTCCGGTCCTAATCTTAAACGGCTCCCTGCAACTGTTCACTGTACATTCTGCTGTACGGATCTATCAGTCGCATTAAATGCATTATGTTGATACGAGGTTTTTGAATTAATCTCTTCAATCATTTGTCACTAATACCCTTCTTACAACATTTATTACACCAAGTGCATTTATTACCGTTGGAATGACTTCTGATCCCTTTCCACTCTACTGATCAAATCCACTCTACTGAAATCCATCAGTCTGATTCCGTGCTTAGCATCAGATCACTAGACTTCCAGACCGAGTGTTGGTCCCAAGTGGTCAGATGAGGTCTAGAGGGGGGGGGGGGGGGGGGTGAATAGACTCTGAAAATTTTTAGACTTAAAAACTTTTCTGTCGTCTGTCAGCAGACTAAGCTTATGAAGAACAGTAAGCTGACTATGCTGATCGTGAACAAATCTTGAACAACAGAGTGACCACTTATCTTACATCAACTTAGCTGATTTAAGCAAAATCAGTTTTTCAAGAGTTTACTTGCATCGGATAATTAGAAAATGTTTTTCACAAGTAGACTAAGTCTTTCAAAAGATTTTATCCCCAGTTTAAAAACTCCTTTAAAATCTTTCAATCAATTCAAAGTGTTTACTTATGCAATTTGAAATATGCAAGAAAAACTTAAATGCAAATCAACACAAAGAATTTTTATAGTGGTTATATGGATAAAAATCCTTTAGTCCACTCTTCCAGATCACTTAGATTCTGGGTTATACTATAAACACAAAGTTTACAATATGTCTCCACTTACACCTAAACAACAAATGAAAAGGCTGTAAGCGGAAATCACTCAGAAAACCTATCCTCTGAAGTTAAATCACTCACAAAGACGGATTTAAACTTCGCACAACACTCAGCTAAATACAAATTCACTCAGAATGTATTTTCTAATTTCTTTAACTGGGTTTCTGTCAACAGATGACTTCCACCAGACGAGTGAGCTGTTCGAGCTTCTTGAGACTTAGAAAATTTTTGCTTCAAAAACGAAATCTCAGAATTTTGTTGTGTGTCTCTCTCTTCGAAATCAGCTTTATTTATACTTGGATTTGAAAATATGAACGTTGAAGCAAATCACAATTCAAATCCATAGCCTTAGCCCAAATTCAGAACGGCTCCCTGCTATAGTACTTTTTCTGCTGTACTTTCCTGTAGCTGCATTAAATGCACCATGCTGATCCGAGAATATTCTTCAATCATTTGCCATTACTACCCTTCTCTTGCAGCATTAATTACACTAAGTGCATTTATTACCGTTGAACTATCTCATGATCTCTTCTACTCTGCTGATAGATACTCTGCTGATCAAATACTGAACTAATCTGATTTGAGTCAGCTGATGGTCTACCCTTCTGATTGCTGTTTCAGCGTGAGATCAGTAGTCTTCTGGGCTTCGAATTTTGAACTCTTCTGATGTCTTCTTTACTTGTTCAAAATTCTTCTAAGGGAACTAAGCTTTCCATACTTAGCTGATTTTGACGTTTTGGAAATCATCAAAACATTCCCTTATCTTCTTATCTTGTTTGCACTTCATCTTCATCTTCATCCAACAATTTCCCCCTTTTTGATGATGACAAAACTTCAGCTAAGTACCTGTACCTAAACTAAAGTTTTGATCCTCAAAAATTTCTGAGATAGAAATAGTTTATTGGATTCAAACTTGAACTTTTTATAGATTTTGAAAAGATTACATATTAAAAGTTTGATCAGATGAAATGTGCAAAAAAATAATTACAAGGATTTTCAAGCATAAGTAACCTAGACTAAACTAGTCTTCTGTTTTGTCTTCTTGCTTGTCCTCTTTTTCTTTTTCAAGTTTGGAAGTCTCAGCTTCTATTTCCTTGAAGAATTTTTGTTTTAACAGCTCCAACTTCTTATGTTTAGCATCAGGGTTAAGTTGTTCTTCAGCTGAGTCCTTGGCAGCAGCAATCTCTTTGTCAGTTTTTGTTGTTTCCTTGGGAGTTTCTTCAGCTTCTTCTGTATTTAATTGATCTACTGGTCTGCTATTGCCTTCATTGTCTTCATCAGCATTCTCATCTTCAGCAGATTCCCCCAGTACTTCAGTATCTTCAAATCTGTCTTCTTTTTCACTAAGTACCCTATCTTCCCCCTTTTTGTCATCATTAGCAGGGTTGATTGGATATTTAGGTAAGACTGGTGGGATTTGAAGTGATTCACACAGAAGTTTGATGTTTTCTTCCATAGCATCCAGTTGAGCTTGTTGTCTAAGTTGATTAGCCTCAAATGCCTCCATTCTGTTTAGAGCAACTTCTCCATGGTCACCTAACTGAATTTGAGTTCCCAGTATCCAATCAGCAGATGCCTTGAAGTCTTTCATCAGATTTTGCAAGGTTTCATCCTCAGCATGAAAGGCCATCTCAACTGTTTCAGTAATCTGCCTCTAACCAGCAGCTGTACTTTGTGTTCTTGCTCTAATCACATCCATATCTTGTCTGATAGTTTCCACATTATGAGCAGTGTCTTCTATCAGCAAAGTAGGAACAGTAGCAGCTTGTTGAGTTGGTTGACTTAAGGCAGTCAAAAAAAGATTAGCAGTGATCTTCTCCTCTAGTCCCTTCATTGAACTTGAAATTATCTGTTGAATGGAATCCAACAGACTTGGCTGTAAAGATTGAGAAGAAACATCAGCTGAAATAGGAGGTAAGGCAGGAGTTGCCTCTTCAGTGATCTGATTTGCTGCATGAGTTGTCTCTTTAGTAATCTGATCTGCTGGACCAGAAGCAGTCTCTTGTTCCTTGGTCTCATTAGCTTGACTAAGAGTGCTTTTCTTCTCCTTGATCATTTTGCTCAGCAGTAATCTCCTTTTCTTTAATCTGATCAGCTTGATTTGGAATGCTTTCCTTTTCCTTATCAGCTGGCTCAGAGGTTTCCTCCTTTTCTTTGTTCTGATCAACAAGATCAGAAGTACCTTCTTTTTCTGGTTCTTTGTTCTGATCAGTAGGGTCAGATGTACCCTCTTTTTCTCTCTTTTGATCAGCATCAGAAGTCCCTTCCTTTTCTTTGGCAGAGTCAGAAGCATCTTCTTTCTCTTTATCTTTATCAGCAGGGGGTGCTTGAACCTTTTTAACTGTGGCAACAGTACGCATTAAACCTGCATTATCAACAGTAGACCTGTGATCAATCCATGTTAAATCATCAAGTGGAACAAACGGGGAAATTGGATCCTCAAGTAACTCTTCATATGGTTTAATGGTAGATCCATAAACAATTTGCTTCAGACTTGGAAGGGGAATCATAGTGCTTGGTTGTCCCTTAATCTTCCTAGTCTTTTTGGCCCATGTTTCCATTGTCTGGGAAACTGCCAGCTTTATAGATCTTTCCTTGAGATCTTCATTATCAGCGTACTCAGCAGGAACAGACTCATAAAGCTTCTTTGCTTCAGCCTTAACAATATGACTGATCCTCAGTCTCAATTTATCCAAAAAGAATTCTGAGTCTAATGCTTGAGTTAGTGAACCCGTCTCAAGCCACTTTAGCACCCAGGCTTCTTCATCAACAAAGGGTTTCCAACATGCAATTTGGTCTTTGCTCTTGGTCAGACGATAGTCTCTCCATCTGTTATATCTGATCTTTTCTTTATTGAACATCGTCAGACGAGTGATCTTTGCATTTTCAGCATCCAACCTTTTAATAAACTCTTCAAAAGCATCAGGGTCATCTCTGACAATCTCCAATGCCAGTTTTACCTCTTCTCTTCTCTTAGGTTGTATTGCTGGAGTAGGCATGACTGGTTTAGGCTTTGTGGGATCTCTCTGTTCACCAATTACAATGCCACCAGTATGCTTTGGACCATGTGAGTCCTTAGTGCTTGCTTCAATAGCAGCAGCCAACTCTGCTGCTTCAACATCATCCCTTTGTTCTTGAGTCATTTTACTGGCCTCTTCTTCCAGTCTTTTGAGCTCAAGGGCCTTCAGGCGATCTTCCTCGGCCTTTCTTTTCCTCTCTGCCTCATCTAATCTCTTCTTTTCAGCAGCAGTGATGTAAGGAATTGTAATCTTACCAGTCCTTAGCTTCTTAGCTTCAGGACTTTCCACAGTTTGGAGTGGAGTAGCAGCAACAGGAGTAGGGTGCAGAAGAAGTGCATCCCCTTCATTTGTTGTGCCAGTCTACTGTTCTTCTCTAATTTCAGTAGACAGTGCAACAGATGAGTCTTCAGCAGGCTCAGCAGCAGGTTCTTCAATAACAACTGGTCTCTCTGCTGATGCTGATATCTCCCTCACTGTTTCAGTTGGTTCTTCAGAGAATGTAACCTTTCTCTTTGCCTTTGACTTGGCAATTTTTCTTGAAGGTTTAGATTGAGGAGGTCCTTTTGCAGCGCTCCTTGTCCTCATTCTCTTGGCAGGTTGAATAGGAACAACTTCTTCTGATTCTGTCCTTTCTGGAGATGATCCCGTCTCCATCTTTTCAATCTCTTCAGTGAAGTCATCAATCACCTTTTCAGGTATCACAACATCAGGCTGTGCTGATCCAGCTTCAACAGTAGTGCTTACTGTTTGATCAGCAGACCCACTGGTCTGACCCGTCTTCTTGCCCTTCTTTGCAGGTTCCTTAGCAGCTTTAGTAGTAGCCTTTCTCTTAGAAGTAACTACACTTCTCACTGGCTCGTACAATTTGAACTCTTTGCCACTATGAATGGTCTTACCATTTGCCAATGGACATCCCAAACTAAAAAACAGATGACTCAATAGAATCCCATAGTTTTTCTTCTTGTCACTTAGCAGATCATATACATGAGCTGCCCAGTTAACCTTCAGTCCATAATGAATGCAAATCATGGTGTAGTACCTCTTTCTTGGCAACCCATCCAAAGAACTAGTACTGCAGTCCAGTACCTTCGCAATTATGTCAACGAATCTCTGATACTCATCTTTCAGTTGAGTTTTCATCAGAGACCCTGTCAATTCCTCTCCCTCCTTGGCGCAAACTTGCCAAAAATCTTCCTCTTTTTCAGACCCAGGGTCTGTAACATCTCCTCCTTCATTCGTTAACTTGTACACTTCACTTAATACGGCAGCCAAAATACAAATCTGCTTTCCCCCAATCGTAGCAGTCATGATAGTTCTTTCAGCATTGAACTCTCTGGTTTTGTAGAAGTGTTCTACATCATCCAGGTAAACTCGCTCCTCATGTGCCTCTAAGATTGGAACCAGTGATGCTTCCTTAATCTTTTCCAAGATTTCCCTCATCAGATCAATACCAGTTTTGAAGAATTTGTCATAATTAAGGTATCTTCCCTCAGCAATAGCCATTTGAGAGGTTAAGTGATGTAAATCTGTAGAAAACGGAGAGCTAGAAAACAGATATCTTAGAGAGTTAGAGAATTTTGGAATTTTGTGTGCGTAAGTCGACTAATCTGTTCAGATCGGATTTTATAGGTTTCCTTAGGTTTTGGTTATCGTGATAAACGTGAACCGTAAGATTAATCTGACAGTTTTTAAATCGTGCGGGTGAGAATTGCGGACTTCAAATTTATTATTTTAATGTCAGATTGGCGGGAAACTCAATCGGCACTTATCTGTTACTTATAAAAGCGTGTTTCAAAAGATGCGATTTATAACCATGCTTATATAATGTATCAGATGAGTAGAGTTTAACTTATCTGACAGACGAGTGATCTGTTATCTGATATTACTTGAGAAAGCCAATAGCTAGTAATCTTCCTCTGCTGTTTGTCAATCCAGCAAGATAAATTAATCTTCAATCTTCAAGAATTAAGAACACATCTTCTAATAATATAACTTCAACTAACTGTCATTAACCAATTTCATCTTTAGAACAGAAGTACCGCTAGTCTTACACGTTCCCCCTGTCTTTAAGAATTCATAAGTTAACTAGTCTGTTGAGAGTTAATTCTTGAACATAATAATGGATGACTGTGCTGATGAACCTCAGTCTTCTGATAAGTTCCCCCTCAGCTTATGCATCCAAATTTAATAGTCCTAGCTCAGCTCTTAGAGTTGAAAACCTTACTTCACTTAGAGGTTTGGTGAAAATATCAGCTATCTGATTGTCTGTGAATATACTCAATCATAACATTTCCTTTTTCAACATGATCTCTAATGAAGTGATGCTTGATCTCAATATGCTTAGTCCTTGAGTGACTTGTAGTATTCTGAGTAAGAGATATTGCACTTGTGTTATCACAGTAGATTGGAATTCCACTGATCTTGATATTGTAATCTTCCAGTTGATGCTTCAACCATAATATCTGTGCACAGCATGCTCCAGCAGCTATATATTCAGCTTCAGCAGTAGATATGGATACTGAAGTCTGTTTCTTACTCATCCATGAGATCAGACGACTGCCCAAAAATTGACAAGCACCTGTTGTGCTCTTCCTATCAATTTTGCAGCCAGCAAGGTCTGAATCTGAATATCCAATAAACTCAAATCCAGATTCTCTAGGATACCACAATCCCAATTCTTGAGTGCCCTTAATATATTTCAGAATTCTCTTGACAGCTAAGAGATGAGATTCCTTAGGATTTGATTGAAATATAGCACAAACCCCAACTGAGTACATGATATCAGGTATGCTTGCTGTTAGATATAACAGTGACCCAATAATGCCTCTGTATTTGGTTATGTCCACTGATTTTCCATCTTCATCTTTATCCAAACGAAGACTAGTAGACATAGGAACAGTAGCAGTGGAGCTAGTTTCCATACCAAATTTCTTGAACAGATCTCTTGTGTATTTTGCTTGGTTGATGAATATTCCATCAGGCAACTGTCTAACTTGCAAACCAAGAAAATAATTGAGTTCACCCATCATGCTCATTTCAAACTTATTCTGCATCAGCTTGGAGAACTTGTCACACATCTGTTGGTTAGTTGAACCAAAAATAATATCGTCCACATATATTTGCACAAGTAATATATGATTCTCCCATTCAATTGTGAACAAGGTTTTGTCTACCTTACCTTTACGAAATCCTTTAATTAAAAGAAAATCAGATAGGGTATCATACCATGCTCTTGGATCCTGTTTCAGTCCATAGAGGGCTTTCTTCAGACAATACACCTTGTCTTCCTGTTGATAAGCTTCAAATCCAGGTGGTTGTTCAACATACACTTCTTCTTGCAATTCTCCATTGAGAAATGCAGACTTCACATCCATCTGATAGACAGTGTAGTTCTTGTAAGCAGCATAGGCTAGAAACAGTCTGATTGCTTCAAGTCTTGCTACTGGTGCAAATGTTTCATCAAAGTCAATTCCTTCTTCTTGACAATAACCCTTGGCCACTAATCTTGTTTTGTTTCTGGTAACAATACCATCTTCATTCATCTTATTTCTGAAAACCCATTTAGTGCCAATTACCCTTTGATGACTTGGTCTTGGAACTAAGTACCATACTTCATTCCTTTCAAATTGATTCAACTCTTCTTGCATAGCTTCAATCCAGAAGGAGTCACTGAGAGCTTCTTCAATTTGTTTAGGCTCTATTTGAAAAAGAAAACTGGCAAACATAGCATCTTGTGCAGCAGCCCTTCTAGTCTTTACTCTATCCAGAGGATCACCAATCACTAACTCAGGTGGGTGATTCTTGAGCCATCTAAGATCAGGTTGCAAATCTGAATGTTGTCCTCTGTTTTGATCTTGCAACACTACTGTTGGAGGTTCAGTAGTAGTCTGTTGAACATTCTCTGGTCTGTCAGCTGTTTGAAACTCGTCTGTTAGACAATCAGCACTGTGATTTTGAACAGCACTTGAGTTATCAGCTGGGTTGAGATCAGGTAGTATGATGGGAACATATTCTTCATTCTTTCCAACATTCAACTTCTGTAAATCAGTAGACATATCTTGATTAATACTTTGATTCTTTTCAGATGATTGATTTTGTTCATCAAATACTACATGAATGGATTCTTCTATCAGTAATGTTCTTTTGTTAAAAACACTATAAGCTTTACTAACAGTAGAGTATCCTACAAAGACAACTTCATCAGCCTTCTCTGCAAATGCAGTAAGGTGATTTTTCCCATTATTTAATACAAAGCATTTACAACCAAAAATTTTAAAATACTGAATGTTTGGTTTCCTGTTGTTCCAAACTTCATATGGAGTCTTGTTCTGATTTTTGTTGATCATGCATCTGTTCTGGGTAAAGCAGGCTGTATTTGTTGCTTCTGCCCAAAATCTTTGTGGCAGCTTAGCTTCAGCTATCATGGTTTTGACAGCTTCCTTCAGTGTTCTGTTTCTCCTTTCAGCAACACCATTCTGTTGAGGGGTTCTAGCAGCTGAATACTCATGATGTATTCCTTTGATATTACAATACTCTTCAACAGTAGAGTTTGTAAACTCTGTCCCTCTATCTGATCTGATCTGATCTTCAATATTTTTGTGCTTTTCTCATTCTGGATCAGTTCCATCAGATTAGTAAGATGTTCCTTGGTTTCACTTTTCTTCTTCATGAATATTACCCAAGTATATCTTGAATAGTCATCCACAACAGCTAGGCAGTATTTCTTTCCATCATTGCTGATTGGATCTATGGGTCCAAATAAGTCCATGTGTAGCAGCTCCAAGATTCTATCAGAAGATTGGTGCTTCTTGCTTTTGAATGATGACTTGATTTGTTTCCCTTTCTGACATGCGTCACATAGCTTGTCTTTGATCGTGACTGTTTTTGGAATCCCTTCTACCAAATTATTCTTTATCAATCTGTTTATGGTATTGAAGTTTAAATGATTCATCCTTTTGTGCCATAGCCAACTAACTTCACTTGGTGTTGATGCCACCAAACAAACACTTGAATTCTTGTCAGTAGAATTCCAGTCGACCATGTAGATATTTCCTTGTCGTCTTCCAGATAAAATTATCTTCTTTGTACCAATATGTTCAACATAACACTTATCTGTTGAGAAGATGACTGAATATCCCTTGTCACAAAATTGACTTATGCTCAGCAGGTTGTACTTTAGGCCTTTAACATATGAGACGTGAGATATCTCTATGTTTCCCTTGATTAATCTTCCTTTAGCTACAATCTTGCCTTCTTTACTATCTCCAAAAGTAACTTTTGGACCATCCACAGCAACAGCATCAGTCAGTTCATGTATGCTTCCACACAGGTGCCTTGAACAACCACTGTCCAAGTACCAAATCTTCTCTACTCTACTCCTACTCCTAATCCTAACCTACAAAACAAAAATAAAATTTTTTTAGGTACCCTTATTGAGAGGGTCCTGGAGGATTAGTTCCACCTTTGATAACCCAAGATGTTGATGTCTTAGGCTTCTTAGGCTTCTGAGTTTTGACAGGAGCATGAACAGTTTTATCATTATCATATTCAGCAGATAAGTCATGTTGATGATCAGTATGATAAGGAAAATATTCATAACCAGGGTAAGGTGCATGATAAGCAGGATATGCATGCATTGGATTAGCAGGATATGGTGCATAGTAAGTTGGAAATTGAGGTGCATGATACATAGGAGGATATGCAGCAGGTTGCACATAATATGACTCATTTCCATACCAAGCATTTTGATTTTTCTTATTCTTATGCTTCTTTGGTTTACTAGTAGCTTGCTCATTAACAGATGACTTAGTTTTACAACTAGTCTGATTCAGTTTACCTTTATCAGCAGACTTCTTAGGACTCTGCTGTTTGGTCTTACTAGTCTGTTTACCTACACTAGGCTCTTTGCTCTTTTTAGCCTTAGGAGTTTTTGTCTCCTTTACCACTTTCTCAGGTGAAGCAGATTTAGCAGTTTGAACATACAAAATGACCTTACTATTGTCAGCAGATATAAATTTTTCAGTATGATTCAATTCTAACTTATCCTGTTCTACAGGCATCTTCTGTGTACTAGATGTATGAGTGGATGCAACAGATGATTTCTCATAAGACTCAATAAATTTTTCAAGTTCCATGATTTTACCTTTATAAACTTCACATTCAGCTTTCAGAGATTCATGTTTATGCTCAAGCTGTTTATATTCAGCTGATTCTCTTGGCTTTTCAGCTGTGAGTTTCAGTGAACTATTTTGCTCTTTTAGCAGAATCATCTCTTCCTTAAGCTTTTTATATGCTTCAGCAATACCAGTATTGTTAAGCATAATTTGTTCAAATGAATTAAATAATTCATTATCAAGAGGAGTTACCTCATCCTCAGAGTCATCAGATTCCTTGGCCATCAGACAGATGAGAGCAGGGTTTTCTTCATCAGAAGACTCTTCGTCAGACGTGTCTAAGTCTGAATCAGATGAGTAGGCAACAGTCAGCTTTTCTGCTTCAGCCATCATTGGCTTGCCTTTCTGATGCTTTCTTTCTTTTCTGATTCTCTTCTCTTCCTCAGTGTATTTCTCTGCTTTTGGATATGGACAGTCTCTGATGAAGTGTCCCAATTTCCTGCAGTTATAACACATTAGTTTTGCTTTATAATCATCTTTATCTTGAGAAGAAGAGTTAGGTTTAGAAGTAGAAGCATTGTTATATTTGTTCTTCATTTTTCTTTTGTAGAACTTCTTGAAATTGTTCATCAGCAATGCTACATCTCCAGCTGTATACTCCTCTTTGTTGAGTAATGTGGCTTCATCAGATGAGTCCACTTCTTTACTTCTCTGTGCTGGTCTTCTTGGATTTTCAGCAGCAACTAGGGCAGCTGCGGGTCCTGAAGTTGAGGTTTCTTCAATTCCCATTCTAGGCAGTTTATACTCGAATGCCTTGAGTACGGAGAACAGCTCTGTAAGAGAGATCTTTCCCAAATCTCTTGATTCTTCCATTGCCGTTACTTTCATGTTGAACTTGGGAGGTAAAGACTTTAGTACTCTGACTGTGATTTCTTTGTCAGTAAAGGTTTTTCCCAACTTTAGAACTTCATTGAGTGTTCTGGTGAACCTGGTATCCATCTGATCAATGGTCTCTCCAGATTTCATCTTGAAGTTATCCAGTTTCTCCAAGGCAACAGTAAGCTGATGCTCTTTTATAGCATCATTGCCTTCGCTCATATCTCTGACTTTGTCCCACATCTCCTTTGCAGTTTTGCAATGTTTGACCTTGTCAAACCGATCATTATCCAGGGCTTTAGTCATGATGAATCTTCCGACTTTATCCAGATTAAATAACTTTATTTCTTCTGGAGTCATCTCATGAAGGTCTTTTTCCACCACGGTATCAACTTCATTGACCTTTATCGTCTTGGTGAATCTGAATGGACCTTTAATGATACATGTGTACATGTTATCATTGTAAGCAGTTAGGAAAATCTCCATTCTGATTTTCCAGTCTTCAAACGACATACCAGCAATGTGGGGAACATGGCTGATACAGTCCATTTTTCAAAAAGTTTTTGTTTTTCAAAAAGATGCTCTTTTGAAAAGTTTTGAAAACCTTTGAAAAACACTTGGATCAAGCTCGTTGATCAGGCAGCTGATTCAAATGAACCACCTGCTCTGATACCACTTGTTGGTCCCAAGTGGTCAGATGAGGTCTAGAGGGGGGGGGGGGGTGAATAGACCTCTGAAAATTTTTAGACTTAAAAACTTTTCTGTCGTCTGTCAGCAGACTAAGCTTATGAAGAACAGTAAGCTGACTATGCTGATCGTGAACAAATCTTGAACAGCAGAGTGACCACTTATCTTACAGCAACTTAGCTGATTTCAGCAAAATCAGTTTTTCAAGAGTTTACTTGCAGCGGATAATTAGAAAGTGTTTTTCACAAGTAGACTAAGTCTTTCAAAAGATTTTATTCCCAGTTTAAAAACTCCTTTAAAATCTTTCAATCAATTCAAAGTGTTTACTTATGCAATTTGAAATATGCAAGAAAAACTTAATTGCAAATCAACACAAAGAATTTTTATAGTGGTTATATGGAAAAAAATCCTTTAGTCCACTATTTCAGATCACTTATATTCTGGGTTATACTATAAACACAAAGTTTACAATATGTCTCCACTTACACCTAAACAACAAATGAAAAGGTTGTAAGCTCGCAATAGGAAATCACTCAGAAAACCTATCCTCTGAAGTTAAATCACTCACAAAGACGGATTTAAACTTCGCACAACACTCAGCTAAATACAAATTCACTCAGAATGTATTTTCTAATTTCTTCAACTGGGTTTCTGTCAACATATGACTTCCACCAGACGAGTGAGCTGTTCGAGCTTCTTGAGACTTAGAAAATTTTTGCTTCAAAAACGAAATCTCAGAATTTTGTTGTGTGTCTCTCTCTTCAAAATCAGCTCTATTTATACTTGGGTTTGAAAATATGACCGTTGAAGCAAATCACAATTCAAATCCATAGCCTTAGCCCAAATTCAGAACGGCTCCCTGCTACAGTACTTTTTCTGCTGTACTTTCCTGTAGCTGCATTAAATGCACCATGCTGATCCGAGAATATTCTTCAATTATTTGCCATTACTACCCTTCTCTTGCAGCATTAATTACACCAAGTGCATTTATTACCGTTGAACTATCTCATGATCTCTTCTACTCTTCTGATCGATGCAACTCTGCTGATAGATACTCTGCTGATCAAATACTGAACTAATATGATTTGAGTCAGCTGATGGACTCTTCTGATGTCTTCTTTACTTGTGTGAAATACTTTCATGTTGAACTTGGGAGGTAAAGACTTTAGTACTCTGACTGTGATTTCTTTGTCAGTAAAGGTTTTTCCCAACTTTAGAACTTCATTGAGTGTTCTGGTAAACCTGGTATCCATCTGATCAATGGTCTCTCCAGATTTCATCTTGAAGTTATCCAGTTTCTCCAAGGCAACAGTAAGCTGATGCTCTTTTATAGCATCATTGCCTTCGCTCATATCTCTGACTTTGTCCCACATCTCCTTTGCAGTTTTGCAATGTTTGACCTTGTCAAACCGATCATTATCCAGGGCTTTAGTCATGATGAATCTTCCGACTTTATCCAGATTAAATAACTTTATTTCTTCTGGAGTCATCTCATGAAGGTCTTTTTCCACCACGGTATCAACTTCATTGACCTTTATCGTCTTGGTGAATCTGAATGGACCTTTAATGATACATGTGTACATGTTATCATTGTAAGCAGTTAGGAAAATCTCCATTCTGATTTTCCAGTCTTCAAACGACATACCAGCAATGTGGGGAACATGGCTGATACAGTCCATTTTTCAAAAAGTTTTTGTTTTTCAAAAAGATGCTCTTTTGAAAAGTTTTGAAAACCTTTGAAAAACACTTGGATCAAGCTCGTTGATCAGGCAGCTGATTCAAATGAACCACCTGCTCTGATACCACTTGTTGGTCCCAAGTGGTCAGATGAGGTCTAGAGGGGGGGGGGGGTGAATAGACCTCTGAAAATTTTTAGACTTAAAAACTTTTCTGTCGTCTGTCAGCAGACTAAGCTTATGAAGAACAGTAAGCTGACTATGCTGATCGTGAACAAATCTTGAACAGCAGAGTGACCACTTATCTTACAGCAACTTAGCTGATTTCAGCAAAATCAGTTTTTCAAGAGTTTACTTGCAGCGGATAATTAGAAAGTGTTTTTCACAAGTAGACTAAGTCTTTCAAAAGATTTTATCCCCAGTTTAAAAACTCCTTTAAAATCTTTCAATCAATTCAAAGTGTTTACTTATGCAATTTGAAATATGCAAGAAAAACTTAATTGCAAATCAACACAAAGAATTTTTATAGTGGTTATATGGAAAAAAATCCTTTAGTCCACTATTTCAGATCACTTATATTCTGGGTTATACTATAAACACAAAGTTTACAATATGTCTCCACTTACACCTAAACAACAAATGAAAAGGCTGTAAGCTCGCAATAGGAAATCACTCAGAAAACCTATCCTTTGAAGTTAAATCACTCACAAAGACGGATTTAAACTTCGCACAACACTCAGCTAAATACAAATTCACTCAGAATGTATTTTCTAATTTCTTCAACTGGGTTTCTGTCAACATATGACTTCCACCAGACGAGTGAGCTGTTCGAGCTTCTTGAGACTTAGAAAATTTTTGCTTCAAAAACGAAATCTCAGAATTTTGTTGTGTGTCTCTCTCTTCAAAATCAGCTCTATTTATACTTTGGTTTGAAAATATGACCGTTGAAGCAAATCACAATTCAAATCCATAGCCTTAGCCCAAATTCAGAACGGCTCCCTGCTACAGTACTTTTTCTGCTGTACTTTCCTGTAGCTGCATTAAATGCACCATGCTGATCCGAGAATATTCTTCAATTATTTGCCATTACTACCCTTCTCTTGCAGCATTAATTACACCAAGAGCATTTATTACCGTTGAACTATCTCATGATCTCTTCTACTCTTCTGATCGATGCAACTCTGCTGATAGATACTCTGCTGATCAAATACTGAACTAATATGATTTGAGTCAGCTGACGGTCTACCCTTCTGATTGTTGTTTCAGCGTGAGATCAGTAGTCTTCTGGGCTTCGAATTTTGAACTCTTCTGATGTCTTCTTTACTTATTCAAAATCCTTCTAAGGGAACTAAGCTTTCCATACTTAGCTGATTTTGACGTTTTGGAAATCATCAAAACCTTCCCTTATCTTCTTATCTTCTTTGCACTTCATCTTCATCTTCATCCAACACCGAGAATCCAATCTTCTGATTTTACTTGTCTTCTCGATTGAACTATTTCAGAGGCTTGCTAAGCTTCCATTACTTAGCTACCTCCTTTCACTTCTTCATTTTCATCCAACAAATGTTCCCTTTTTGATGATGACAAAACTTCAGCTAAGTACCTTACTTATCTTCAGTTACATCTTCACAAAAATTTATGAGATAGAAATTAAGTGGGATAAACTTGTAATCTTTTATGATTTTGAAGGTTACATATACATCAGATTACAACAGAAAAAGTTACAATAAATTAGAAAATTACCAAAGAGTACAGGAGAGTGAAATGGTAGAGTCCTCTTTAATCTTCAAGGTCTTCTTCGTCCTCTTCTTCATCATCTTTTTTTTTTTTTTTTTTTATAATTCTCTTTTCTTCATCTTCTCCAATAGAGAAATCCAGTGCAAATTTCTTGGCTTTTTCTAATTTTTCTTCTTTGTCAACAACCTCAATCTTAGCAAGTAGTTCTTCAAGTCTCTGACCTTTTCGGAATGGATCAAGTTGTTCTTCAGAATAATCCTTGGATGCAACAATTTCCCTGTCAGCCTTTGCTACTTCCTTGGGTTCTTCTTCTTTCAAGTCAGATTCTTCAATATCAGCAACCTTCTCTTCAGAAGTGTTTAGTTTCCAGTATCTCTTCCCCCTTTTTGTCATCATCAGCAGGGTTGATATCTTCAACTTCAGCAGGAGCTATGTTCAATGCTTCATACAATTTTCTGATATTTTGATCCATTGCTCTAATCTGATATTTTTGTTAAAGACAAATGATTGAAGAGAAATCTCGGATCAGCAGAGTGCATTAAATTCGACTGACAAGAAGTACAACAAAGTGTACAGTGAACAGTTGCAGGGAGTCGTTTCAGATATGGGGACCAGTACTCGGGGAGTGTTGGATTTTGTCTTTTCCCATTGGACATAATTCAAATTCTCAAGTATAAATAGTTCTGAATTCAAGAGTTAGAGACAACACAACAACTGAGAGCAATTAATGAGCGAATCTTCCAAGTCTTAAATACTCTATGGCAAAACACCAAAACAGCGAAGTCATTTGTTGACAAGCTGAAGTCGAGAAACAAGTTTACATAATCTTAGTGATTTCTGTAAAAGAGAAAGTTTAAGAAGTAGTTTTTCATCTTAGTGAGTGAAAATACTTTAGAGTATAGGTTTTCTGAGTGATCTCCTATGGTGAACTTGTGGCTTATCTCATTTGATATAATAGCGCAAGTAGAGTGTACTATTTACTTTGTGTTCATATTATAACCTAAATCTTTGTGATTTAGAAGAGTGGACTAAAAGACATTCTTGTCTATATAACCACTATAAAAATTCTTTGTGTTAGTTTACTTTTCATCTTGCATATTTTCATAAGTGAACTAGTTTTCAAAAAGACTTAAGAATTTCAAAAAGTTTTAAAACCGGGGATAAAAATTCTTAAGTGACTTAAAACTTGTTGAAAAACACTTGCTTTTAATCTGCTGCAACAAGTTATCAACTCTGAACTGTTTTGAAAAATAGATAAGTAAAATCAGACGAGTGGTCAACTTCGCTGAACAAGCTTTGTGCGCGATCAATAGAGTAGTCTTATAAGTTCGATTAGCTTACTATGCTGATTTGAAAACTTGAAGAAATTTTCGAAGGAAAAACGGAGGTCTATTCCCTCCATTCCCCCCCCCCCTCTCTCTCTAGACCTCATTTGACCACTTGGAACCAACAAAGATGATGAACGAAAATTTCTCTTCACAAACAATTAGAATTATCAGGACTCTGATAATGAGAAGGAAAAGGAAATAAGCCAGATCATTGATGATCTGAGAAAGCTTGTTGAAGAAAAAGAGGAAAAATTCAAGCTAAAAGGAGAGAAGAAGTTATCTGATACTCCCCACACTGCTTATGAATCATCTGATGACTCAACTGATGACTCATATGATCACAATGGAGACAGACATGGGAACCTAGCTGAAGATGAAGTGGTCATTCAATCACCAAATGGAGCAGGACCTTCAAATTGGCTATTTGATAACCGAATTATGTCTGAAAGATGGCAAGGATCATTCGAGAAGTATGACAGCATGGAGTCTTCTGATGACTCACAACAAAGTTGAACATGATTTTGTGAGAGATATGTTCAATCTGCCAAAAGATGTTGAAAGAAATCACATTGAAACATGGAATGAATGGAAAGAATACTTCACTAAAACAGTGAAGATGTTGAAAGAAATTGATCAAGGAAACACGAACACTTCCAACAACATAAAGCTAATTGGCAAAGACCTCCAATGGAATGATAAGATGCTGACTCAGCTGGGAGATCACAATTTTAACAATTTGAAAAAGGTAGAATAAGAAGTTTAGGAACTAAACAAGAAGACAAATCTAACTGGAATCTTCATTAAGGAGATGTTTGATAACCAAGAACAGATGTTGAAGAAGATAAATGACTGATTTCAGATGGAAATGACAAATGTTCTCCTGAAACTGGATGAGATCGAGAAAATTCCCAAAGTGGCAAGCAATGAAGGGAGAGAAATGATAGAATAGTGCCCGGCAAGCCAATCTAAATTAGCTTGTTTGAGGACTATCTTCTTATGGTTTATAATTAATACGCCCGTTTATTCATAGTACGTGAATTAAACAATGGCCAACTTCATCTCTCGCGAACCTATCTAAGCGATTGGATGAAATCCTGAGTTCACAATAGACTATGGGACTATACACTTCAGTACTGAGTGCACTTATCATGAAACAGTCTCAAAGGTCGTGATCTCGAAAACGTTCCAAGTCATAGATTCATATCGAGACGGGGTATCGAATGAATCGTCAAGACTTGTACGATTATGCATGATTCACATGGAGTGAATTTGTTGTAGTTTCATGAACAAGGCATTTGAGGCCAGTGCATATGACTAGGTGGTTCGATAGAGGATCGAATGCATCAAACGACCCGAACAGAGAAACCCATTGTGGAAGCGCATGTCGCATATCGGTGATGGGATGTTTCTCAAGGATTATAATAGTGTACGATTTAGTCCTTAGACTTGAAGTGCTAGGGCGAATTCGGTGCATGAAAGTGCGTACTTTGATTTAGGTATAGGCCACTTAGCTTGGTCATAACATGCCTAAGTTGGGTGCGTACGGAAGTGTACGCGAGTGGTTAGTACTAAGAAAGGATCCATCGACTCATCCTGATAAGGTGGGAGAATTTCCTGTACGTTCTTCGATAATAGTTCCGAGAAACCCGTGGCCACGGTCAGTGACGAATTTGGAAGGGACTTCCAAATTTAGCAGTCACACTGGAATTACTATCCTGAATTAGAAAGTACAGAATCGAGATAATTAGAGGTGCCGATCAATTCACACACCCTAGGTCTCGGTCGGGAAATCAGTCATGGAAGGACCGTATGTACATGGCAGTTATAATAGGTGAGGTTCACAAATATCAATTCACCTGAAGTTGGGCTTCATGGGCTTGTGGCTAGACATCGACCATGAAGTGTAGGTACTCCTGAATTAATAAGGAAATTAATTCTGGAGTGGTCAATTAAAGATAGTTTAAAGTTGATCGGAGCATTTAATTGCTCGTTAATTAAATCACGAGAGTCGTGGGCCTACTGCCAATTGATGGTGAACCCAGAGGGTCACACACAATACAATTGGACAGTGACAGTCATTAAGGGAAATGTGAAAGATTTAAAGTTGTTAAATCAAAGTTATTGAATTAAAGCATTAATTCAAGTAAGAGATTATTAATTAGATATTTAATTAATTAATGTTCAATTAATTAATTAAGGGTTATCTGATTAATTATGAAATTAATTAAAGTGGTTAATTAATTAAGTTGGAAGAATAAATTTAATTGGTAATTTTTCGGATTAGCCAATTAAATGACAAAGGGGTCGATTTGTAATTATCACAAATAGAAGTGATAGGGGGCGATTTTTTTGAAGATAAGGAAAAGGAAGTTTTTAATCTTGGAAGATAAGCGAGAAGAGATATATCAAATCTTAGATTCCTAATTAGATAAGGAAGAAAAGATTTGATAGACAAGGAAGAAGATATCTTATAGGAGTAGGACTCTTCTCCTATAAATACTTCTTCTCCTCTCTTCATTCAAAGATGAGACTGAAAACATTTTGAGAGAAAACTCTGCAAAACTTTTGAGAGAAAGTTATAGCCGATTTTTGAGAGAAAAAATCTGATTTTCGAAAATAAGTTTTAGAAATTGCATATCCGCCCCAAACTATTTCGCCCCGAACCCTAGTCGGCCATCCTAGCTCGGCCGAACCTAACCTGGCCGATCCAAGCTTGGCCGAACCAAATCCAGCCGCATAAGCCCTGCGTGTTTGGTCTTCTTCCAGTTGATCTCCAAACCCGAACCTAGATCAAAGTCCTGATCAAGTTCAGAAGTACCTTTGTTGACAAACTTTCAAGTTCCAGTTCTTAGCCTACGACTTGGAAGTGTTGCTACAATCCAGTTGGTGTGGATACATTCTGGAGGTGAGACACTTGGATCACTATATTGTGAATCGAACATGAAGCCTGGAGGTAACCACCACCGAGCTGTGGTGAGGTAATTTCGATTAACCCCCTATGTTTTATTTATGCTTGCGTTCGTTTCTTGCTTTTCGTATACATAATATGGAGACTTTATTTATGGGACTGTGGGTGTGTCTTGAAAAATTTTAAATTCCGCACTCTGTTGTATTGACAATCGAGGCACAAACCCAACAAGAAAATGAACTCCATGTATCTTCTAAAGATCCCAAGTTTTGGACTTAATCCAAACTATGTCCAGACACCTGAATGGTCTTAGCAAACTGATCTTACATCATTTTGATGCTGACAAAATGGGGGAAGAACTAGAGATAAGAAACCACCAAGGAGTGATGATAAGAAGTCAAACAACATTCTCAAGGATCAGCAGAGATGACGAATGAAGAAAGGGAGAATAAAAAGAAAGAAGAATTTGAAAGAAGAAGAAGAGAGGAATACAGAAAGAAGTATGCAGTTGGTAGAGCTAAAGAAGACAGAGGAAGAAGAAGAAGAAGAAGAAGAAAGGCATCTGGCAAAGGCAGTGTTGGTGTCTAGCAATCTGTGTGCTAAAAAATTTCATCAAAAATATTTCTAACTTAAATCTCAGCATATTACAAATAAAGATAATCTAACATATATTAACTCTAATGAAGTTAGATTATATAACAACGTAAAAACTAGTAAGAAATACTTACTTGGATCGAAATAAACACTCCAATCAATATACGAAAACTATGAAGTGAGACTGAGGCTTGCCGAAGCGATTTCCTTAAGACAATATTTTCGAGACTGCCACGGTGCATGCAGTTTGATTCCCGATAGTTTCTCAAGATACTACAGTCTGTTGTTCATTATTTGCACAAATAATGAACCCACGGCGAACCGAAGCAAATAAAAATATTCGACATAAATTTAAAGTAGAGAAGAGTGTAATTTATTTTATGGTCTGAAAATGATCCTTAATTGGCCAGATTAAGTCTCCTATTTATAGCCACAAAAATGTCTATTAGCAAGAGACACATCGTTTGGATTGCACTGTTTCGATCCAAAGGGTACCTCTTCAGATCGAACAGACGCAACCCCTTAATTACTCTCAACTAATTTTATTCATATATAAATTAGAATATCCAACAATCCCCCACATGAATAAAATAGTTATTCGTGTCCCGTATCACAGCACATATTATGTCGAAGTATACTTTAGGAATAATACAACATCGGGATAGGTGAACTATTTAATTTTGAACCTTCTCTAGTTAAATCTTATCGGATTTACTTAGCCAATCGGTGAAATATTTCATCTTGCTTCAAATTCGATTTGCTTCAAATTCTCAGTTGTGTTCGTTTTAGCCCTGAACATTCTTGGTTATGCGAGTGCTTTAGAGAATTCAACCTATAAAGAAATTCTCAACGAGCCGACCCAGCTCACACTAACATAGGTGACCGCATTTATCAATAGTATCTTGCCATACTCTACTTGTTCTTGACAAGGTATAGACGTCATTAAAAGCATTTGCTTAACCTTATAAACGCGGTAGACTTGCACTCATTGCATCATAAGAATGAAATAGAGTTGGATTCTTAAGTGCTTTCTAGTTAGCCAAGACTGGTTGTCCTATTGAACCTATTGCATGGGATCTCCAGTTTCCAGGTTAGGTTTCCGTACGAGGTAACTTAGTCAAAATTAGGCTTTAAGTCCATTCCCCTCGATGCACATACTACTCTCTAGATAAACCTTTAATATCCGGAATCAGGATTATCTCTTGACTTCATAATGTCCTTTCTATTTGATAGTAGATGTCTCTCGGTAATGTATCAACGACAACAAATATATTATGTAGTGACTTTACCATTATACATAGATCTTATTGAGCTCTGTGTATCACCGCTTGATTATCGCATTTTACGTATGACTAACACAATTTTTAGTCATATTAAATATCTTCCAAGAATTTTGTGAAGCCACTCAAATTCTTCACTAGCTTTATCCAATGCTATGCACTCTTATCTCATAGTGGATTGAGTTATATGTGTATGTTTGGAAGATTCTCAGGAAGTAGTGATACCTCCAAAATTGAATACATATCCGCTTATAAACTTTGATTCCACTAAATCAGAAGTTTCATTTGCATTACTATATATATCCTAGATCATTTGAAATTTTTCCAAAATATAATGCACATATATATGTATTCTTTCAAGATTCAAGCATTCTCATTAATGCATCCCAAGGAATCTTGCTAAGATTGCTCATGTATCTCCTTAGTTTATTAACCAAAAGAGACGATGTCTAGCCTCTTGCATTTTACGATATACGCGTAACATCTAATTTTATGAGCATACTCAAATTGTAATATTCTATCACACTTGTTCTCATGTAGCATACAAGATATGAATTAAATAAAATTATGAAATCCTTTAATTTCATAAGTATTTAACATAGACATCATTCATCCACCTAATGTGCTTGAGATAATTTAATGTCATCCCATGACCTCATAATCATAATTGATTAAATTGATGTTTTTCATATCATAAGTTAATATTTTCTCGAAGGATTTAATATTCACAATATTAGTTTCAAATATTAACATATCATTTGCGCATAAACAAACTCTGATACTCATCCAGTTAGTTTATATGGACACACTTGTCATATTTATTAATATGACAGTCAAAATTTGTTAGCGACACTATCACATTTTTCGTGTCATTGTTTAGGAGTTTGTTAAAGGTCAACAAGAAAATACAAAAGTTTCGCAAATTATGTTTTCTTTTCATTTAACAACGAAACTCTCTGGTTACTCCTTATAATTTTCTCATTTAATTCACCATTAAGGATTATAATTTTAACGTCCATTGTATATAGCTATTAGAGCTATTAACATTCAAATGGATGTTATCATAATCACTAGTGAATATGAGTCAAAGAAGTAAAATTATTTCTTTTAATAAGGCAACTTGGCTACTCGTCTAGCCCAGTTTTTATTTATTGACTTATCAAAGTTTTTGAACTCTTGAACTTAAAAACCCATCTACATCTAATTGTTCACTATTCGAAGTCTACCAATTTTATGAATGTAACTCGCTGTCAATCGTCTATTTCCAATCCACGATATTGGAATATGATATAATTTATTTATATGTTTAAGGTTAATCCTCTACATATGAGTTAGAATATCTAGATAGAACTTGGAGCTTTTAGCTCATTTGTCTCTTCAACTCGTCAACAAACTCATGTTTAAGTAAGCGATTCATATGTATATTCTCGCAAAATATTGTAGTTTATAATTAGTTATAATTATAAACTTGACAAAGTTGATCCTCTTTGATCAAAATCAATTAAATATTTTCACAAAATATTCAATAATATTTTAAAAAATATTCTAGTTTAAAATGGGTTAGACTATAGTGTTTATTCTCACATAATAACTTATTTATAATTAACTCTAAATATAAACTGTAAAAAGGTTTATGTAAGTAATATAATAAATAATTACTTTATCATATTTTAATATCAGTAAATCAGACTTACTGAAAATAAATCTGAAACAAAAGAAAGATCAATTAATTATGAGAAATGATTCTCAAATTCTTCTTGCATTCTCAATGAATGTTACATCACGTGACTCGGTTCACATGATTACAATTATGTTAGATTTAAATACAAAAAATATGAACTATTACTATTTATGGCATAAGCTAGTAGTAATTAATATTTTTAAGTTATTTTCTTTTTCGGTGGTGAAACCGAAATCTGACCTAAATACCCCAACATTTTAAGGTATTTGGTTTTTCTCCCTTTCCATTACTCATATGCAATGATAATTGACTTTCTTGTATAAAACTCGACTTAGTATGTGTGTAGACATCTAAAGAGCTTTCCCCCACAAGTTGTCAAGTAAACCCGAATTTAAAGATTGACGTTTTATCACATCTTAAAATTATGTTAATTTAGCAATCAAATTCAGTTGAGTTGAGTTAGGTAAATTATTTGACGAATTATTCCTTATAATTTAATACATTCTTGTGTAAATGAATATATCCGTATTTACCCCACAATTTGGATATAAGAGTTTTTCATTTTTCTTATTCCATCATCCAAATTTGTATTTCACAATTGTATTTCTTCGTATTTCGTAAATACATTTATTGCCTCATATTTATTATTCAATAAATACAATAAAATATATGTGACCAGTTATATACATTTTAAACTCCACGAATTAGTAATGATTTAAATTCACGTAATTAGTTCAAAAGTCTGAACTTTTACACATGATTATTTGTCTCTCAAACAAATAAAATTATAATTATCTCACAAACAATTATAATTATTTCTCATTATAAATTAAATTATTTCACAAATATGAATATTATCAACATTTCCTCAATAAAATATTGATATGATAGTAATTTATAATTAATTTCACGTATAATTTTTTCAATATTTTCTCAATATAACATTGACATGAATCAACATTTTCTCAATTAAGATATTGATTTTTGAATGATAAATACACATATGATTTACTTCCGGAAAAAATAAATAAATTATTCACCACTAAAATATTTATGTAAGAAGTAATTCTATGTAATTTGTGAGAAACTTCTTTATTTGGAAACCAAATTGACCATACCCTTGTTCATTTCAAAATAGAAATATAGCTTTGTCAAAGTAGAAATATAGCTTTTTGTTTGAATTCACAATCACAATAGAAACACCTGTTTAAAACAAAAGTTGATAATTAGTTAATTATAATATTGACGTACGTTTGAGGGTATAAGAATTACACATTCCTATTTTCCATTCTCCGAATAATTCGTATGGCTATTATTCCATAAAGTTACGTCTGTTCATAACTTCAAATAATTTTATATATAAATTTTTCTGCAACTTTAATTTTAAAGTGAAACGGTTATGGCTCTTTAAAAAAAAAAAAACTAATTAAGCGGTGGTAACCGATTTTGACACTGCTTCAAGATGAAATGGACACTGCAAGTAATACACTACCAACTCTTCAATTTGGAAGTGAAGTGACCTTGTATTTTAAAACATCCATTGAAATTGATTTTGTCAAAATCATAGTTATTTCTCATTTTCGAAAGTTATTATTCTCATTATTTCTTCAATTTTGGAATTAACATTTCCACAAAATTAAACCGGCAGCCCATTTCAGAAACCGCTTTAGTTATTTGAAGATTCACGTCTCAATGGTTTTGTGAAGGTCGAAACCTTCTCCAATATTTTGACTCTTAGGATATATATGTAATTTCAACTTCATTGCTTCATGTAGTCATGTAATGTTTCACATAAATACACACCTATCCATGAACTCATCCATTCCACAAAATTCAACTATTTGTCACAAAATCTATCAAATAATTTCAGAACTTACATTTCTTCATTATTTACTCATAAAATAATGAAGTTTTTCTTTCGCACATTTGCTCATTAGCAATTCAGATTTTTCTCACATGATAAAATCTAGGGAAATTTACCTAGACACCCCCTGGGTTTAGGCCTAATTACAGGAACTTACCCCGTTGTTTGAAAAATTACCTAGACACCCCCTCTGGCAAAACAGTATTACAAGAACACCCCTTACGGCGTTAAATTTTGACGGCGGAGGATGACGTCATCATTTTTTTTAATGTTTTTCCAATTTTGCCATCGGTGTGTATTTGTAATATATGTTATTTTACAGGGGGTGTATTTGTAATATTTGAAATTTGATTGATGTAGGCCGGAAGTTACTGTTGTATGTGTAATGTATTTCCATTTCAATATCAAAATACCCAATAAATACATAAATACCAATCCACCAAGCCAGTAAATGATGAAAAAACACTCAACTATTTTTCAATAAAATGTTCCACTTTGCATTAGATCAAAATACATAAATATCTGGCCAGTAAATGATGAAAAAATCACTAAGTAAATCGAAAAACACCAACAAAAGCACCAAATAACAAAAATAAAACCCAAAACCAGCAAATAACAATAAAAACAGCAGGAAAATGCAGCAGGAGAGCAAAAAACTCTTCGGCCCGAACTTGTTCTTCATGGCCCGAAATTGTTCTTCGCGGCCCGAGTTCACCAAACCCAAAATTGACTTGGGGGAACCGAAATTAACACTATCACGAAGAAAAGCCCTCCAAAATCCAGTAGAATTCAGTTCTCTAACACCCCCAATTCGGAGATCAAAGTGGGCGCATAAACCCTAAATGCCCAATTCGATCCAAATCTTCAATCCCACCTCCAATCGGGAAATTAATCCAAGGAAAGTGACGAAATAAACAGATAGAAGTGAAACACGAAGCAATTTTTCAGAATTAGAGGTTCAAATCTGCAAATCGCGATGAACCCTAGAATTTGGGGACGAACACAAATCAATCCCGATCACAAAAACCAGTCCATAATCCCAGAAATTGCTCCAGTAGGAAGATGCGCGATGAAGAGGCGAGTCTAACACAACAAGAATTACTATAATCCGTCCACAAACAAGGGAGAAATCACCATTTTTGTGAGTGGTATTGAAAATAGGCGGGGAGAGAGAAAGTGGCCATGGAGTTTGTTTTTTTTTTTTTTTGTAAATATTAAAAACAATTAAGGGCATTTAAGACATTTCACAATTTCCGTTAGCGTTGACTAACGGCCGTTAAGTCAAGGGGGTGTTTTTGTAATATTTCAAACATGAGGGTAATTTCTTGTAATTATGCCTAAACCTAGGGTGTGTCTAGGTAAATTTTCCTAAAATCTATGTTGCTTTCCTAAATGCCGATTCGCATTCAAATATGCTGAATAGAAAAAGTTTTTATGATGAAGTGTCTAAATTCTCACTTCTAGATTCTATTGCCATATGTTACATTCTTCTACCATAATCTCAATTTCCACTAAGTTACTAACAGAGAGTCAAAGACTTAATGTCTTAATTATGTATATATATGTTCTACACATCTGAATTAATTTCCAATAGTTTGAACATCTTATACTCACAGATTGAGTTTTATAAGGTATGACAAGTAAACATTGTCCGGATAGTGTAATCTTAACTCATACGTACCCAGTGTTAAGTTTTAAACATTATAAATTAACATATTTAATCATTATACCAATGACACAGATATGTTAAACAAAAGAGTTTATCGTCTTAAGATTGTTGGTGTCTAACAATCTGTGTACTAAAATATTTCATCAAAAATATTTTCAACTTAAATCTCAGCATATAGCAAATAAAGATAATCTAACATATATTAACTCTAATAAAGTTAGAATATATAGCAACGTAAAAACTAGTAAGAAATACTTACTTGGATCAAAATAAACCCAACAACACTCCAGTCAATATACGAAAACTATGAAGTGAGATTGAGGCTTGCCGAAGCGATTTACTTAAGACAATATTTCCGAGACTGCCATGGTGCATGCAGTTTGATTCCCGGTAGTCTTCCAAGATACAACAGTCTGTTGTTCATTATTTGCACAAATAATGAACCCATGGCGAACTAAAGCAAATAGAAAATTCGACATAAATTTAAAGTAGAGAAGAGAGTAATTTTTTTTTATTGTCTGAAAAGGATCCTTAATTGGCCAGATTAAGTCTCCTATTTATAGGCACAACAATATCTATTCGCAAGAGACACATCGTTTTGATTGCACTGTTTCGGTCCAAAGGGTATCTCTTCAGATCGAACAGACTCAACCCCTTAATTACTCTGAACTAATTTTATTCACATATAAATTAGAAAATCCAACAGGCAGTAGTCGCAATGTCAAGAAAGAGAAGGGGTAATCAGTAGCAGAGTGATTATGAAGCACTTTGAAGAAGATAAGGAGAAGCTATAGTTGATCTATTCCTTGTTGATAAATCATAATCTTGGAACCTTAGTTGATCCTGCTGTGATCTTACACTGTTTCGTGGTATGATCGATGTTAAAATAATAACGATATAAACACCAAATAGAAGTAAATGATGAATAGATCAATAGTGTATATTGCGATTGTAGGTGCACAAATTACAAGCATTGGGGGTCCTATTCGAGCATTATAGGATGTCGTACAAGCTAGAGTGCGAAATACATATAAAACGGCCTATAATATCTTTCCAAGCGGCAGCTTCGAATGGAGTGCACCTGGGAATTCGCGTGTCCTTCATTAATGTTCGTAGTATTTATAGCTGAGAAAAATGAGCTTCCTGGGCTGTCCGTACGCATTTACGAGGTTCTTAGGCCTGGGCCCAGAGTTGGCCCAACAGTAATCATAGGTCACAAAACTCCATTTAATAAAGCTTGGATCGGAACATCACCGGTCCGAGCTCGGTTTCGCTTTTGAATGGTCGGAGATCGCCAACACTCGACCTCACTTGGGTTCCCAGGGGTAGACTCCCAAAATACCCATCATCAATACTCCCCCACTTCTCGAGCGCAAAGTGAAGCTTAAGCTCGGAGAAGTATGCGAATACGCTGGGGTGGGCGAGTCTTATGATGATGTCTCGGATAAACCTCGTTAAAAACCTAATTCGGAAAAACCCATTGGGATAAAAACCGAACCAGGGAAAAAGAGTGTATATCATGGAAACACCATAACGATTGTCGTGATATATAAATTTTCTCCCCGATACTGATTATCAAGCTTTTCAAAAGCATTTCATCGCTTCATACTTCGTGATGCCGTGATCGACTCCTTGTTATAACTACCTTAATTTCTCCGGCCAAGCTTCTCCGATCGCATAATAGTAAACGAACACTGAAGTCTAAACGTTGTTTTTATTCATGTGTTGGGTTGCGGCCCATAAATCCATAGAGTATAGGGGTCTAATGTGCAATTAAAGAGAAAGTAGGTTTGAAATTATCTTGCGGGAGTTCAATCATCGTGACTATTCGAGGACCGGTTTGCAATTTACCATTTTGACCTTGTATATATAAGCTGATCTTCGGAGATTCATTTGCACAAGACTCTCTAAGAACCCAAGATCGGAGCGTATAGATCGATTAGAAAACCCTAATATTCGTCCGATCGTCCTGAGCATAAAATGTCTAGTTCAACAGATTCCAAAGGCAAAGCCAAGGCAGTGGAAGAACAAGACGGTGGTTCCTATGAGATGCGGATTGTGGATACTCAATTTCCCGAAGCTGAGATTTCAAGGGTCCCGAGCCCTAGTTCTAGTTCCGACAAGATGAGAGAGGAGTCAAACTCGGGTTCGGAGAGCAGTGAAAGCGATACTCTGAGCGAGGCCACCGACGAAGAGGCCGCGGAGGAGGATGATCTTCCCTTAGGAAAGAACGAGCAAGTCAAGTACAGAATAGGTAGAGGTGTTGTTGTTACGATTTTTGAATGGACGGAACCTTCAACCAGTGTACGGCTTAATAAAACCGAGGAAAGGACCGATCAAATCGTTTGCCGTTATACTGAAGAACATCGAGAATACTTGGAGACCAACTTCGGTAAGTACTTACCTGGCGGATTTTCGATCGTCGTCCCAACTCCTGAGAAGCGTGTCACCGATCCTCCTACGGGGTGCCAAGCTTTTTACACTAGGCAATTCTTTTACGGCCTACGCATCCCCTTTATTCCTTTAATTCGTAGCGTTTTAGAGGCTTTTCACCTTGCTCCATCCCAAATTCTCCCGAATTCGATCGGGTATATTGTCGCCTTCAACGCGCTAATGAAGGCCAAAGGGAAGAAAGCAGCTTTCCAAAACTTCTTGCGAGTTTTCCAAGTGAGCTCCTCAACATCTTCGAATGCTGGGTACGTTTATTTCTCGCAGAGGTCGAATCGATCGATATTGTCGAGCAACGTTTCGAGCAACCTGAAAGGGTGGAAAAAAGAGTTTTTTTCGTCCGAGGCCCCGATACTCCATCTTCTGCAGAGACTCCAGAACCGACCCCTTATGAATGGCCTGGAGAGAGGTCTTGGATTTATGGTAGGCGGAAACTTACAGGACGGATGAATCACGAGCTTCCGGATGAATTTTTGCAGACCCTCCACCCTGATCTTTATCAAACTGCTTTATTGACCCAAGAGAGAGTCTGGAGAATGGCAGGGCTCAGCGAATGTTCTTATCTTGTCCCTCCTATCAATTTTGGCAAATCTTCGACCACGCCTTCTAACGATCCACCTAACCAAGTTGCTCGGACAAATGAGGAGGATCCTGCTGTAATTGCTCCTTCCACCTTAGGTATACTATTTCTTTTCCTATAATTCGGTTGATGCTCCTTGGCTAGAAATTAAATCCATTCTCGATTTTACAGCTGAGATTGTTGAGAAGTTTCGAACCTCCGTAGCCGGTTCGGTCGTTGCTTCATTTTCTACAGAGTCCCAGGGCCAACCCCGCAAGCAGAAGAAATCAAGGGCTACTTTGATGATTGGAGGAACCAATGCCAGAACCGACACTTCTGCAGTTCCGAACATAGCTACAAGTTTTCTTCAAATTGCTGCCGAGGGGATTTCACAACCTCGAGCTTCTGGTCCTCTTCAATCGGTATTCTCAACTGGTACATCTGATCTGACCTCGGCGGGCTACAGCTACTATACGTTAAAGGGGATCCAATCCCAAGAGATAATTGAAGCTCGAGTGGCCCGGAAAAGTAATAGCAAAGATCCCGAGCCTTCAAGAAGAGTAAGACCATTTGGTCGGAGTTCAGGCCTGATCCAATGTCGACCAGGTCGTTCGGAACCGGATTTGGTAGACTTTATAGAGGATCACCTTCGCGGACCGAGGGTTGCTGGGTTTTCGGAGGACGGGACCATCGAGTCCGATCTTGGCCCTAATGGTGAACATACGGTGGATAAGTCCTTCTGAATTCTGATGGCCGAAAGGTTTAGGGATGATAATACCGAGCTTTTCCAGAAAGACGGTTTTCAGATCATGGGCGATTTTGCTTATGCACATCAGAGGGTACATGTTTTCTTCGAATGTATTAACTTTTTCGAAATCTCGCCTTATTACTGATGTACTTTTTGCAGGCTGGAGATTTATTCACACACCAATCTCATCGACTAGCCATTTTAGAAGAAAAGTCTCGACAAACTCATAATGCTCTCCATAACATTCTCAAAGAGGAAGCTGTTATGGCCGTTCAATTGAGGGAGACTAGTGTCAAGCTTAATGAGGTCGAGAAAGAGCTCGAGGAGGCTAGGAAAGAGCTCGAAGAAAAGAGGGCCCTCGAGGAAGAGATAGCAAAATTAAAGTTGGATCTTGAGCAGGCTAAGGTATTGTCTGATCAGGCATATGTTCGAGGTCGAGAAGAAGGCAAGCTTCCAGCTATAAGGGAGTTTTTAGAGTCCCCCTTTCTTGATGCCTTGGTTCGCTCGCGATCGGGCCCAATTAATCAAGCCTTCTTTTATAAAAGTGTTCAGCAGCTCATCGTGGCCGGAAGGATTCAAGGCGTTCTCGATGAATATCTCCCTTATATGGACCCTTATATAGACATTCTTGGGGAAAATTATAAGGCTTCCTCTCTTCCTCCCAAAATTGAGGGTCTAGATGATCATGAGTTTGCTCTGTTCCTTGCTGAATTCGGGGTTCCGATGCCTAACCCTGATATGCTCGAAGCCGAAAGTTCGGAGGAAAAGGATGAGGACGTGGATATCGAGGGTGAATCCGATGATCGGGGAGGAGAAAATATCAATCCCCCTAGGACAACTAACTCCAGTTCTGATGATCAAAGTAGGGGAGAGGAGGACGATAGCTCGAGTAGCTCTTCTGACGATAGTTCGGAAGGTGATTCCGAGGAAGAGGGCGAGAAGGCGGAGGAGGATCGCAATCCTAGCGCTGATGAATCCGATCACCGATGAACATTATGTTATAGGACATTATTGACTTTTATTTCGTAGTTTATAGATCCTTGTATTTCTTGCTTTCTCAATCGTATGTACAATTTAATCCTTGCATTCCTTAAATCAAATTGTTATTTTCACGAGGGCTTTTGTTACCTTATATCGAATCTTTTCTGTGGGCGACGACCATTTTATTATTATGCTAACATGATGCCTTCACTTCATCGTAATATCCAATACTGGGACCGGAGTTCTCTCAAATATATAAATTTGAACTTCTGGCTTCTTCTTTTGAATTTTTCATGGACTAATTCTTGGGTAACCCCCTCGACCCCATATTGCTATTAGATGATGCCGCCAATAAGACTCTGGCAAGTTGAACTCTTCCGGTGTCGGGGTCGAATTTTCATGCTTTCGATCCAACTTCTGCCTCTTCGTCTGAGGCACTTTCTGTTTAGATCGGGAAATCTGCTCCGAACCTTCCGCGTGCTGATACCTCTATTTTTGAGACTTCTATGTTGAAAGGGAAAAGTCTTTTGTATCTGCTTCAGTCGGGGTCGAATTTTCTTGCTCAGGTTATTAAACTTGAACTTTTCTTTTCTCTCTCACTCTCCCTTTTTTTTTTTAAAAAAAATCTCATATATCTCAGGCTAGTCAGGACTCTCTTGAGCTCAAGATGCTTGCAGAGCGTGGGATCGAATGCCAGGCTGCTATATCCCTCGATTTGGCAAAGAATAAGATCGAACTTGGCCGCCTTCTCGAAGCCAATAGATCCCTTGAGGATAGGCTGGTTCTGGAGAAAGATAAGGCTGCCCATAATTGAGGAGAGGAGATCTTGGAGAAGCTGAGCAAGGAGCTAGAGGGGCTCAGGGGTATCTATGAACAGAAAAGGAAGGATTCCGAGCTTTGTGAGCAGAAAGCCTATGTTCGTGTGCATCGTGATTGTAGCATAGAGCTTCGGAAGATTTTCTCCGAGCAAAAAACTTCTGTAGGCGTGACTTGATTTATTCCGTTGTAATGTAATCTTGACCGGTAGTGTTTTTACTTTTCTGCCTTAGGCCTTGCAATATGCCTTGATTAATGAGTTGTTTTCGATATGCAACTAAATCTCTATTGGTTTTGCTTTGTGCTTTAATGTTCGAATATTTTGTTGATCGAAATGATTTCCGAATTTTCGAGCGTATAATGGGCTGATTTAGCAATTTCCTTTCCTTTATGGTGCCAAACACTACCTCATTACTCGGGAAACTGACCGGTCATTTAATCCTGACCGCACAAATCGTTACATCTCATCCGTTGGACCACATTAAGCTGCTCCTATAAATGGGCCTTTTCCTGTTTTCTTGAACGGATATTCTTACTTTTAGTAGGGTTTTCTTCGACCATGTTGATCAAGGAATACGCTTTTGCATCCCAATACTTCGAAATTCGAGCTAGAATGTATTTCGCGAATCATGAAGTATTGAGTATTTTAATATCGATTAGGATATCTGCAGACGAAGAAATATTTGCCCTTGAAGGTCAACATGGTGCATTGCTGACCACCCACGGCCCTAATAACCCCGTCGGCTCTGCTAAGAGTTGGAGAGGTCCGAGCGTAAAGTCTTCAAGGGCGTTAAGGGATAGGTCATTATTCCTCTGGCACGGTTCTCATTGTGAGGGACTTGTTGCCACAAAGCTCATCAAGGGTGTGGAAGGTGCGGACTTAATGAATGGAGTGGCGTTCGAATTGATTTACTCGATCATAGGCATCAAGTCGACCGACACCCAATATTCACTATCCTTGTAAATCTTTCGAGTAAGGGCATTATCGTTCATTTAGACTTATATCGCGAATTTCCCCCTCTTTTTTCTTTTTATTAGAATGACTGATCGATCAAAGAGGCCAGTGACTCTCACTAGTCAAGCCTAAAGAAGAGTTTATTCGATCTCTTGGCCCGGGAGGTAGGACCAGCCGGATATCTTACTAGACTTACGAGATGTAATTTGAGATGAATTGCGCCTGGTTTGTAATAGGATCCGCATTTTCTTCCTGTAGCTTGTAATAAGATCGGAACTTTTTTCTTGTAGACTGTAATAGGATTGAAACTTTTTCTTGTAGCCTGTAATAGGATCGAAAAGTAGTTTTTGAATCATTTTACTTATTCAGAAATCTCTATGAATAATACTTTATGATATTCTTGCTTTGTTTGATCTAATGTTCTTTGTTCAATGGTTGCGTATGTGTTCCGGATGTTGGCAAGTTTGAAGAACTTCCTACTGTAGACAAACAGTTCCTTATTCGTCGGGAATCCCAACGGTTGTTAAATCTTATCCGTTCATCTCACAGATTATCCGCCGTCGGATTCATCTCAACCCTTACTATAAAAGACGGTGTCATACACTTTAGATTATCTCTTTCGTCCTACTGGCTCTTTTATTCGTCCGATCATTATGATCAAGATCATCATTCAATTAACTCGACTTTTTGAGTTCAGACTTCGAACAATCTTTGAGAGGAACATAACTACTTTGTGCTCGCTTAGAATATCGTCAGGTAAATATATTCTGCATCTTGAAGGCCAATATGCCAGATCCAGAAAATTCGTAAGTTACCGATAATTGCTCGGGGTTAGTCAATTAAGGAATGTATTTTGTTACGGCTGACTACCTCGAGGTCCGGAAGACTGCTCGACCCGCAAAAGTGTTGGTGGAATACGAGCATCAAATTCTTCAAGGATGACCGGTAGCTTTATCATTTCCTTGGCATGGGTCTCCGCTCGGGGGCCTGTTGCCACAATGCATTTAGGAAGACGTACTAGGGGGGGTGTGCTGGAAAATAAAGTTATCCGATAAACTGTGTGTTCGCTCCTACGTCTTCAGAGGACCGTAAATAAAGTTAAATGCCTGCAGGTCCAAAGGAGATTCCACGCTTGGAGCTGAACTAGCCCGATCGATTGATAGAAGATGAAACCAAAAATTTCATAGGATTATAGAACACAATAGGATCGAAATGTAATATATTAGCTTGTATCATACCCGAAACGTAATCTTCTTACTCTTTCGAATATTCAGATCGAACTTAGATGTAGAAAGCATTTTTTGTATCGTACTCGAAATGTATAAAGAATTTTCAGGTCGAAATGTAATATATATATATTAGCAAATAAAGTTCTTTGTTTTCTTCTTTGTTGGTTGATCGAATAACAGTTAGATGTACTTTTAACTTCGATAGCCAGATCGAACTTGGGTACTTTAAATCGAATAATCAAACACCCCCTCTTGAGTGTGTAAATAGTGAGTAATCCAATAAGTAGCCAAAAATACCGATCCTTAACATAACCTAAATTTCTGAAGTCGACCGAATTATTTAATTCGAAAAACTTATCGAAGATATATTGTCGATAACGATACTCGTATTACTCATTCGGGCTTTTATCGTCAACCGAGTATGATGATTCGAGGGCAGATTTTTGATTCGATAACGCTGTTCAAATAAATATATACCTTTGAATTGTTTATGATGCCCATTCCTCTGTAAGTGATGGACTGGTGTCGAATAGGCCTACCATAGTTTGCCAACCTGGTGTTCAAACGCGACTTCTCGATCATAGTAATGCCTTGAATTTCCCAAACCAGTGTTGTATTTTGAATAGTACGTCCAAGAGGTCGAATTTTTTAAACAAACATTTTTAACTTTGGTGATGGCCTTTAAATTGGTTAGTAAATAAGGACCAATGAACCATCCTTATATGTTTATAAGATTACTTCTTCTCCTAACCAAATAGGATCTTATTTCTTGGGAAATGCGACCGTCAGTACATTTATTGTTTAGATCATAACCGTCCGTGATCTGCCATCTGGCCCGTTGATTCTAACCCTTCGCCGCTATAAATAGTTCCAATTTTTTTACGTCACATTCTTCACTCATCACTTAATGCCTCGTCCAATCATCACGGCTCGAGTTTTGCCTTCGTTCAAAATGATTCGTTATACCTCTGAAATAAAGGAGTTTGAAATTAGAATTCGGACCCTATTTTTCGATCCTGGTCCCTTTGGTGTAGCCTTTCTCGCTTAGAATATCGACAGGCAAAAGAAATTGCGCCTAGAATACCGGCAGGCAACCTGCTTTCTTAGATATAATCCATCTGAGACGGGTTATAATTCCGGTTTTCTAGCGCTTTGTTCGGTCGGACAACGGTCAACCTCGGAGGAGTTCTTTAAATCTCGAGCAAGGGCTTCTTCAAGGATTTTCTTGAAGTATAGTTCCTTCGAGATTGCTTGGAGTGATTCCGCTGAGGTAACTTTCCGCTGTTCTAGATCGGATTAGGTTGTGAATAATGATTGTGCATAACAATCATTATTTACAGATGAAGACCTAAGATCGGTTAAAAGCCCTGGAGGTGGGCTCCGATCCTGCTTTTATCCCGTTTCACAGGACGCTCTAGGATGTGCGACACGTGACGAGTGATTGTCATGAAGAATCATTGCTGAGTTCTGCATCTGGAGCGGTCGCAGGAATGCGGATCGCACATGTCTAACTTTTTACTCGTAGAATTTGTAGTAGGGTAGGAGCGATTGGACTGTCCTTTTTTAGCCTGAATTTTAATATTGTACTCGAGGCTTCACTTGTAATTTGTTCGAAGAATAATAATAAAGCTTTGTTTTCTGCTCAATTTTCATTGTATATTCTTGGGTGTTTTCTCGATTTCTTTGGTCGAATATATGTGAGATGTGTTGAAACTTGATTGATTGCAACTTTGCGTAGTTAACTTGAAGTTATCAAACCTTTCCTTCGGAAACTATCGGAAACATAGTTTCCTTCGGTAATCGAACGGTACTCCAAAATAGGTTGCAACTTCGAAGATTTATATAATCTGTTACCGTTGTACCAATAGACTTTTACTGGTATTTCACCAATCGCAGGAACTACTCCGCTTGAAATAGCTATCAACCGAGAAAACCAAATCATTTCTGTGTTGGTTGATTGAGTAAAGTATCTGATAATCAGATAGATAACTTATATAAACTACGTGATCGAACATAAATGAATCCAGGATGATAGTAAATAATTTATACAACCATTTCGAAGTAGTCGAACCCGACGCTCGGAAAAATAAATTTCGATCGTGATTGATTCGTGTGATTATTCCGAAATTATTAAACCTGAAATTCGGAAGAAGAAATTTCGATCATGAATAGGCTGCAACCTTAAGGATTTGCATAACCTATTGTCATTACTCCAGTAGATCGATCAATATTTTCCTTTAGAATAGCTATCAATTAAGTTGATTGGATTAATTCTGTATTGGTCGATCGAGAAGAATATCTGAGAAACTCTTTATGTTGATATCTACATATTGATCGCTCCTCGGCTTGAGATGCCGCGAATAGATAAATAATGGGAACCTTTGATGAATAACAAATTAATTGATTGGAAAATAAATCCAATAATTTTCCGATCGAAGAGGTATAGAAGAATGATCTTTCCGAGACCTTTGATTTAACTACTGATATTCTCTTCTCGAAAGTTCACTCTACGGGTCTTAGCAACAGTTTTCACCCTTTTCATTAATTTCGATCTAAGGGGCATAGCAACGGCTTTCACCCTTAGTCATTTTGATCGGTCATAGCAATAGCTTTCACCTGAGGGTCTTAGCAACAGCTTTCACCCTTTTCATTTAATTCGATCTAAGGGGCATAGCAACGGCTTTCACCCTTAGTCGTTTTGATCGGTCATAGCAACAACTTTCACCTGAGGGTCATAGCAACAACTTTCACCCTTTTTATTTATTTCGATCTAAGGGACATAGCAACGGCTTTCACCCTTAGTCGTTTTGATCGGTCATAGCAACAGCTTTCACCTGAGGGTCTTAGCAACAACTTTCACCCTTTTCATTTATTTCGATCAAAGGGGCATAGCAACGGCTTTCACCCTTAGTCGTTTTAAATAATTTACGTAGAGATTGGCCATAATAAGTTCCCGAATACGATGAATTGATAATACCTCTGACGAATAAGGCTTTCACTGGATAGATAATCCATTTAGAACATAAGATAAACGTAGACAGGATGAGATAATAACATAGTAGATATGCTAGAAACCGGTGAATAGTCTTCATTGTCCATAACAACGCATTTCCGAACCATGCTCCTTGTCAAATTGAGTTTAAGAGAAGATGAAATCGAGCTCAGTAGCAGTTTTCCCAATCGATCAAGAGCAATTTCCCCGAAGGTGGCGATTATAATTTTTACTGTAGGAATCCCTCGGAATGATCACATAAATAGATTACAATGATAAGACTGTTCATATCTTTGCCAGCGCCGGTTGTTCCGTTATACGATTGTAATCTAGTTGGAGCATCATATGATGCTATTTTCGACCTCAAATCGACGAGGGCCATTTAGGTCAGAGCAATGTCCTAGTGAAGGATCTGCAGAACTTCTGATTGGTGAGCCGCTCTGGATAGGTTATCGGGCTCATTGTTAACTGGAATCTGAATTCCCGAGGCCTGAGAAGGTTCTCCTCTGTTATATGTATTCCTCCTCGTAGTAGGCATTTTTCGATCTAACACCCAAATAAGGCCCCTCGGTGGGCGCCAATTGATCTTACACTGTTTCGTGGTATGATCGATGTTAAAATAATAACGATATAAACACCAAATAGAAGTAAATGATGAATAGATCAATAGTGTATATTGCGATTGTAGGTGTACAAATTACAAGCATCGGGGGTCCTATTCGAGCATTATAGGATGCCATACAAGCTAGAGTGCGAAATACATATAAAATGGCCTATACTATCTTTCCGAGCGGCAGCTTCGAATGGAGTGCACCTGGGAATTCGCGTGTCCTTCATTAATGTTCGTAGTATTTATAGCTGAGAAAAATAAGCTTCCTGGGCTGTCCGTACGCATATATTACGAGGTTCTTAGGCCTGGGCCCATGGTCGGCCCAACAGTAATCATAGGTCACAAAACTCCATTTAATAAAGCTTGGATCGGAACATCACCGGTCCGAGCTCGGTTTCGCTTTTGAATGGTCGGAGATCGCCAACACTCGACCTCACTTGGGTTCCCAAGGGTAGACTCCCAAAATACCCATCATCATGCTGATTCAACTACCTTTTCTTACTTTTCTTCATGTTTTTTGTTGTGTTTTGATGAACTACGTTTTTACATTTCTCATTTTGTAATATGTTCAAAACAATGCATTTTATGAAGAACGGGTTGAAGAACAATATGCATCACTATTTCTACCTTATAAATTTTGTTTGAAGACAAACTGATAAGTGGGGAACAAGTTCTTAGTAATGGGTTTCTTAGTGTTAGGTTTTGTCATAATCAAAAAGGAAAAAATGTTGGAAAATTTTATTAACTCAAAAGAACTAACATACAAGTAATTAACAACTTAGTTAATTGATAGATTTTGAAGATAACAAAAGCTAAGTTAGATTTAGAAACCTAGTCAATATAGGTAAGATATAAAACAACTAAGTTGACAAAATTCAGAAAAACTTAATACTGAGAAAACACCAAGTATCGTATTAAAAGAAAGTTTGAATAAGCTAATCAATTTGGTTTTGACTGATTAACAGAGAAGAAATTCATCAACGACCAATTTCAAGTGAAGGCAGCTAAGTCAGAAGACACCAACAGAGTAAACACTTCACAAAGGAACAGGCAAGCACTTTAGCTAAGACAAACAACTGAGTGATCCTGATCAGCTAGGTACTAAACATTCGACTAGCCTAGGAGCTAAGTTAGTAGACAATTCAAACAGAGGACAATCAGCCAAGTCAATTCATGTGACACCAAAGTATCCTCAGACAGCAGGGTGCATTTAATGTGATTGACATAATTGTACAGTGACATACCGCGACAGCGACAGAGCTTCCTGCAAATATAGTTGTTTGAAGTTGGTGAAGAGAATAAGGGCATTCCTGGAATTGAGGAAAGATTCAACGACCTCAATCTCAACTACCCTTATAAATAGAACTCAACTTGAATGAAGATAACAACTGTTCAACTCTTGCAATCTTATCAAAAGAAAATCATTCAAGAATTTAACTGAGAGAAAAATCACTAACTTGTTCCCGGAGAACAACTTATTCGTTGAAGAAAAACTAAGAGTTTTTGCGTACAACAAGGTTGAATTTGAGAGTTAGTTTCAAAGAGATATTAGATGTAGCCAAGGGCTAAGAAGAGTTTAAACTCAAGGAGTTTTGAATCTTGTGATTTTTACTAAGAGTAAAAGTTTTACTTGAGCGTAGAAGTAGTAAACGCTAAGTGTTGTATTAGTCTAAGAGATTAGTGCGGAGACTTCCATTGTGTTAAGAAAGAAGAATGAACTAGAGGGATTACACTACTCTTGAACCACTATAAATCTGGTGTTCTTTATCATTTTGCAATTAAGCTTGCATATCTTACGAACATACTAGTCATCTGTTAAGGTTTGATTTAAAAAGATTCTAAACAGATTTATAAAAGACTAAAATATTTTGGTTACAAAATATTGGAAGTTTACAACGTTTGATTGACAACTTTATATGTTTCGCTACATCAAAAACTAAAAAGCTCTGATTTTGTCAAAACAATGATTCTGCTGAACCAAGAACAGTCAAGTGACATTTAGCTATCAGCAAAGCGCCGCCAGCAGAATCTTCACTAATTTGTTTAAAGAATAACTGAGTTAACTGTTAATATACGTCACTGTGTAACAGAAGAAAAGTTTTAAAAATATTTACCCTCTTCTAGAACATTTTTACTACTTCGGACCCATCAGTCTTCGTCTCGGTTCACTCATATGCCACGTGTCACTGTCCTCATCTTCCCGATTATTTTGATAGGATCACAACACTAAGACATCCACATGTAAGAATGCCTCCGATGGCATGATTAAAGTGTTCAGATTTTTTTACTTAAAAGTTTCGATGATTGTCGAATAGGATTTTGTCATTACAACTTACATGTACATTTGAGTTGGATTAAATAAACAAAATGTTATTTAAACTTATTTTATGTATTCATCGATCCAACATAAAATTATATTTGGATCGGTAAATGAATCAAACTTGAATAAACTTTGAAAAAATTGCCAGATGTTTAGTGAAATATTATAATAAATTTACATAGTCTAGGGGTGTTCAATGAAACCGTGAAACTGCCCCAACCGATCGATCCAACCCAAACCGACCATAATTTGCGGGCCAAAAGTTGGATGGTTGATCTTGGGCTTCTTGAAAAAAAAGACAGCAAATCGCATCGAGTTTGGTTTTGTACATTTTTAAACCGCATCCGACCGCAATATATATATAATTTTATTTAATTTAATTTAGTCCTATTGTTTAAACAATGAGAAATATAATCCAAATTATATACTTTAACTAATTAATCTCAATCCATAACTCAAAGAGCAACATCTATACTAAAGAAAACCCTATTACCTTAACTTTTCTTCTGCCTCGCGTTTTCTTCCTTCCCAAGTGAAATAAAAAAAAAAAACTAAAAGATGATCTAAAAAAATTTTCCCATGCAAAAGAACAAGAAGTACAAAAATTTCTTTTGGAGCATAAACACCCACATCAACTTCAAGGTATTTTCTCTTTGTTTATTATTTGATTTTTTTTTCCTTTCAAATTTATATTTGCCTAATAAATGATTTTCTATTTAAAAACGCAAATGTATGTTGTTTAGGCTAAAGCAACAATTACTTTTTTGTTGTTTATATATATATATATATATATATATATAAACATTTTTTTTGTTTTTTATATATTTGCAGATGATTGATAAGGGAAAGGGGGTTGATATCACTTCTCCTGCAGTGAATCAAAGTGAAAAACAATCAACTTTCACTCAACAAACTTATGGTTCTCCTTCAACTAGTAAAGGTAATCTTGTGAAATCTTCATAAATTCCTAAAACAAACGTAGATGATAAACCTCCTCAAGTACATCAAAAGCGGAAGAAATGTCAACCCAATAGGCCTAATAAGAATGTTACGTCTCAAATTTGGCAACATTTCACCATACATGAGGGAAGTGATCCACCAAGGACATCTTGTAACTATTGTAAAAAAGAGTATGCTGCCGATTCGCACAATAATGGTACTACAAGTTTGTGAAGACACTTAGAAAATAAATTTATAAAATATCCCTACAGAAAAGACAAGTCCCAGAAGCCAATTATTGACTTTGCCAAGGGAGAAATTAAAAATACATTGGGTAAACTGAAGAAATTGGATATTGAAGGAATTAGAAAATCTTTAGCTAAGATGGTGATAATTGATGAGTGGCCTTTTAGAAGTGTAGAAGGGGAAGGTTTTAAAGGTTATTCTCAAGCTTTAGAACCTAGATTTATTGTCCCTGGTCGCATTACTGTTGCTAGAGATTGCATGAAATTGTATGAGGACAAAAAGAAGGCATTGAAGAAGTGTTTAAAATCTCAACGTGTGTGTCTTACCACTGATACATGGACATCAGTCCAGAATTTAAATTATATGTGCCTCACAGCTCATTGGATTGATGATGATTGAAAATTGCAAGAGAGAATTTTAAACTTCTCGTTATTGAGAATCACAAAGGCAATACTATAGGCAAACTTATAGAGGAGTGACTAATGGAATGGGACTTGATAACAAATTCTTGCATGTGAGGTGTTGTGCACATATTGTGAATCTGATTGTAAAAGATGGCTTAAATGAACAAAGCAAATCCATTGTGAGGATTCACAATGCAATTAAATATGTTAGGTCTTCTCCTTCTAAGTCTCAAGGTTTCAAAAAATGCGTAGAAATGGAAAATATTGAATTGAAGCACCTTATATGTCTGGACATAGACATTAGGTGGAATTCCACCTACTTAATGTTACAACATGCACAAAAGTTTGAATGGGCCTTTAAGATGCTAGAGAGGGAGGATAATGCTTATGTATTTTACTTTGATAATTATGATGATGTTGAAGGATGCGTTGATATTGAGAAAGGAAAGAAAATAATTGGGCCCCCTAGTTTTTAAGATTGGATAGATGCTTGACATTTTGTGATGTTCTTGAAATTATTTTTATTTGGTTATTTTAAATATTTATGGAAGCTCATTTGTTACATCAAATCTTTTTTTCATGAAATGGTGAGCTAGCATCTATGCTAATATTGATAGTTTGGCTAAGAGTAATGATGTTTTTTGAAAAGAGTGGCTACAAAAATGAGAGAAAAGTTCGACAAATATGGTCAAATGTCAAGAATTTGAATGAATTGTTGTTTATTGTTGATATACTCGATCCCCGTTATAAGATGAAGTATGTAACATATTGTTTAAATCTCATGCATGGGTGATGGGGGCTATTTCGCATCCCTTATAATCCCCAGATCGATCGAGGGTTATGGAATCGGTTCGATCAAAACAAACCCACTCGGAAGCATCTATCGACCCAGTAGAACACGACCCTCCTCAATGAGCAAGCCACAATCCGGACTCAAGAAGGACTAGTGGGCCGAGTCCTAATAGAACTATGTTTCCTTGTAAATCTAGGTTTAGTATGATATAAATACCTAGCTTATCATTGTATTACACACACTTTTTAACAGACAGCTTATGCCTGTACTCTAAACAATTCAAATAAAGAAGCTTTCAATATATCATCGTGTTTACGGTTTTTGTCTTTTATACTGATTGTTCCATCTAATTGTTCTCCCTTGAGATCGATCAATCCAGAATAAAGTTGCCCTTTATATCATATATATTGAGAATCCCCAATATCACATATTCACTGATATAATTAACCCGACGAAAATCGGTTAAATCAGTTGGCGCCCACCGTGGGGCTAGGTTAATTATTCGATCGACATATGGCTCGCCCAAGGAAGAGCGCTCGTATTGGAGCAAGAAGTAACACAACTATCGCTCATAACACATCTGAAGATCCACAGGACAACACTGATAATAACGCCCCTGAAACCAACGAGAACTTGCAGGGGCCTCTTCCTCATCAGCAGGAACCCCAAGGAAATCTTCCCGGTACAATACCGGAAGAACCAGAAGTCCCAGCGATCCCCGTTCCTCTCCCAGACGCTCAGGAGAAATTGCGACAAATCGCTATGCTTTTTAAATCGCTCAGTCCGGAGGAACTACTCGTACTCGAACAGGTTCCCCGAAACCCTAGACCTACTAGAGTAAATCCAATTCACAGGACGCCGAGGCAAAATGATCAAATCTCACAACAAGCTGATAGCCCGATAAGCGAGCAGCGCTCGTTACACAATCCGCAGAAGGGAAACTCAAAACCCTCCGATAACCATCCCCGAAGGAAACCAGGTCAAAGAAAACCACAGCCCGGACGCAGCGGGTCCAAGGAACATATGATAATCCCTATCGAGGATGACATAGATGATGCAATCCCAGATCGACCACGAACTATGCGGTTCTCGGAAAGAGAAATCGAAAGGATGGTACAGGAACGACTTGAACAACGCTTACGATCTGTTCAAAATCCGTGGGCTCGAACCGCGGAACTCCAGGAGAGCCTTGCGGCCTGTTCTCCCTTCTGCAGAGAAATTAAAGAGGCACAGTCAATCGAACAGGTTCCGGGTAGACTACCCAGATACGACGGAACCACTCCAGATGACTATATCTTTAGTTTCACAAACATAATGAACTTGTATTCTCACTCGGCGGAATTCACCGCTAAGCTAATGGTAACCACGTTGGAAAGATTAGCTTTGGACTGGTTCGCCAAACAACCAGCCAACTCCATATTCAGTTTTCGAGAGTTATGTAACAAACTAACACAGCAGTTCGCCAGTCAAAAAAGATAAAAGTTGCCAATGAGCTATTTAGGAACGATCTATCAACAAGAAGGTGAATCTTTAAGGAACTGGTTGGCAAGATTTAATGTCGAATTACTCAAAATCGATTCCCCCAATATTGATTACATAATCTCTATTCTCTTCGACCTCACGAAGAATAGGCAGTTCGGAAATGCCCTCAGCCGAAAAAGCCGACATCATGAGCTTGGCGTCTAAATATATGACCCAAGAAGAGATGAATTCCTTTAAAGATAAGAACAAAAATAAAGTTACCACTTCAGGCTCCAAACGGCAAGATAGAATTCCTGCCCAAAGATCCATGGACTATGAACGGACGTTTAGAAAAGGCAACGTTTTTCAGCGATTAGAATACAATAAAAACGATCAGGACAGGCGACCTAACATCTATCAAAGACCTAGAACCGCAGAACCGGCAATCAGGAGCAGGGTTAATCAAGTGAACACCCGGGGCTAACTGTTCTGATAGAGGAAATCCTGCCCGTACTAGAACGGAATAACTGGATCCCAGAAGCAAAGAAAATCGCTCAGCCCAGACCAGGTGGACGAAACTATGGCTTATACTGCAAATATCACCGGGCACACGGGCACCGCACTGAAGATTGTTTTCACCTTAAAAGAGAGATTGAAAAGCTGATCGAACAAGGAAAACTAAACGACTATTTGGAGCGGGATAACCGCAAGCGAGAAAGAAGCGGGAGTCCTCGATATAACCACCAAAGAAGAAATTCTCGTAGAAGAACCCCTAATGAAGGTCCCCCACAAGAACTAAATAATGATCAGATCAACGAAACCATACACACGATCTCAGGGGGACCCGCAGGGGGAGATAGTCGTAATGCTCGTCGAAGAACCGCCAGATCCATAATTGGAGGCTTAAAATACCCAAAGGAAGTTTGGACGCTAGAAAATAAATCAACAAACAACCAGGCGATCAGCTTTAACGAAGGCGAAGTACCCAAAAATGTAGTTTGGGACACAAAAGAAGATAGCCCCGATTTCCCGATGGTGGTATCACTAGAAATAGCAAACTACAACGTCAAAAGGATCCTGATCGACAACGGAAGCTCAGCAAATATTATCTCTAGGGAGGTCCTGGCTCAGATGAACTTGGGACAAATAACATTCCAAAAGGTAGCTACACCGCTAGTAGGATTTGGAGGATCCGAAATTGTCCCCAGTGGAACAATAACTTTAACTGTCACACTCGGAAAGAAACCACATCGGACAGTGAAGCTGGTAAAATTTCTAGTGGTAGAAACTCCTTTCGCCTATAACGCGATTTTAGGGCGACCAGCCCTCAACCTATTCCGAGCCGTTGTCTCTACTTATCATCAGAAGATAAAATTTCCGACCGACACAGATATCGGGGAAATAGTGAATGATCATTGTATGGCATGGGATTGCTACAGCACATCATTAACTTTGAAAAACCACCCTGAATCGATTACACCGAGCAAAAGAAAGCTCGAACACAATGTCGGTAGAAACGAGGGTGAAATCCCTAGCACGGATCGAATAGATAAGAATGGAAAAGAACCGGTAGATTTAGCTTTAAAGCCACCGGAACATAAGGATGTCATACTAGTGCAAGGGGACTCATCGAAAACAACAAGAATAGGTACTGAGTTAAGCAAGGAAGGGGAAATAATGTTGATTAACTTTCTCAGAGATAATATTGATGTCTTCGCTTGGAGTGCGAATGACATTGAAGGGATTGATCCTCGAGTAATCAACCATTCGCTAAAAATTGACCCCTTGGCAAAACCCGCTAGACAAAAGAAGAGAAATCACGGGCCAGTAAAAGACAAAATCATCAAAGCAGAAGTAGAAAGGCTACTTAAAGCAAAACAAATTCGAGAAATACACTTCTCGGAATGGCTATGTAATGTTGTTCTAGTAGCAAAAGGGGATAAAAAGGATAACAAGTGGAGAATGTGCAATGATTTTACCGACCTTAACAAATTATGCCCGCGTGATCCATATCCCCTCCCAAGGATCGACTTATTAGTTGACTCAACCGCTGGCTTCGCGATCTTCAGCATGATGGATGCTTTTCAAGGGTTTTATCAAATATATATGAATGAGCAAGACCAAGAGAAAACCGCATTCATAACCGAGCAAGGAGTATATTGCTTCATAGTTATGCCATTTGGATTAAAGAACGCCGGGGCTACTTACCAAAGGCTAGTAAACCTAATGTTCAAAGAGTTAATCGGAGAAATAATGGAAGTCTACGTAGACGACATGTTAGTCAAAAGCATGAATGAGGCGGATCACATAAGACATCTTGATCGATGTTTCCGAATATTGAGAAAATACCGCATGAAGTTAAATCCCGCAAAATGCACCTTCGGTGTTAAATCGGGAAAATCCTTAGTCTATTTGGTACATCAACGAGGAATTGAGGCCAACCCAGAAAAAATTCGAGCCATAACTGAAATGAAGCCTCCCAAAACCATCTCCCAAGTGTAGTTTGGTAGGAAAAATCGTAGCGTTGAACAGATTCATATCAAAATCAGCGGACAGAAGTTTGCCTTTCTTTCAAACACTTCGAAAGGCAAAGAACTTTGTTTGGACCGAAGAATGCGATCGGGCTTTCGACCAGCTAAAAGACTATTTGACAACATCCCCATTGTTGGCCAAACCGACGGAAGGGGAACCATTGTATATCTACATCTCGATCTCCGATGAGGCTGTTAGTTCAGTGCTGGTCAAAATAGAAGGTTCAGAACATAAGCCTATCTATTATTTAAGCAAATTATTACAAGGGGCGGAGAAGAATTACTTGGAAATTGAAAAATTCGCTTTGGCCTTAGTAGTGGCAGCACGAAAACTCCGACCTTACTTTTTGACCTACAAAATCGTGGTTTTAATATACGAGGCTAAGGAATTTAATATGGTTAAATACCTTGCCAAAGTGAAAACACTAGCTGAAAAATTCGAAAGCTTCGGTATACAGAACATTCCACGCTCGGAAAATAAATGGGCCGATCAACTATCTAGGTTCACAGGAGCCCATGACGGAAAAACCGAAAGGGTGATCAACTGGTTAATCTCTAATACACCGGCGATCGATATCGATGAAACACCGGCAGTCGATATAATGGAAATCGAAGAAGCTGAAGAAAACTGGATGACTCCAATGATAGACTATCTTCGAGAAGGAAAATTGCCGCTTGACCAAAATGAGGCTCGGAAAATAAAATATCGGGCTCCAAAATACACATTGGTAGAAGAAAAACTTTACCGAATATCGGTATCAGGGATTCTTCTGAAATGTGTCTCTGAATCGCAAAGCACTGATATCCTACAAGAGGTACATGAAGGAGACGCGGGGAATCACAGCGGAGCAAGGGCATTAGCTTTAAAATGCCTCCGAACAGGTTATTATTGGCCTACTATCAGCAATGATGCCATTCAGTATGTCCAAAAATGTCATCACTGCCAAGTCCATGCTAATATATGTCATCGACCAGCAGAAAGCATGCACCCAATACCGGTATGTTGGTCGTTCGATCAATGGGGAATGGACATTATGGGACCGTTCCCAGCGGCTAGATCCAAGAAAGCTTATGTCCTGGTCGCTGTTGAATACTTCAACAAATGGATAGAATGCATCGCCCTTGCACGAATAACTCAATTCCAAGTGATCAACTTCCTATGGAAATTCATAGTATGTCGATTTGGCATTCCGAGGATCCTAATTTCTGATAATGGAACCCAATTCGCGGGAAAACAGGTAATAGAATGGTGTTCAAAACTAGGAATTCAGCAAAATTTCAATTCGGTCGGGCATCCTAGAGCGAACGGACAGACTGAAGTAGCAAACCGAGAAATAATAAAATCCTTGGAAAAAAGATTAGGAGTGGCCAAAGGAAAATGGCTCGATGAACTCCCAGGAGTACTTTGGGCTAATCGAACCACAGTCAGGAGCTCAACCGGGGAAACCCCATTCAGCTTGGTATGTGGCTCGGAAGCTGTTATTCCTGTTGAAACACTAGTTCCCACACCAAGAATTGAAATGTATGACGATCAGGAAAACTGGAAAACAAGAGAAAATGATATCGATTTAACTGAAGCTCTAAGGGAAAAAGCGGCTGTACGTTTGCAGGTTACTAAGGCAAATATGGAAAGGGGGTATAATCAAAAGGTACGCATCCGAACCTTCAAAGAGGGGGACCTGGTCTTAAAAAAGGTAGAAGTATCCAAGCATGTGGGAAAGTTACAACAAAATTGGGATGGACCTTACATTGTCATTGGTGTAGGAAAGAAAGGTTCATACAAAATTGCACACTTGGATGGAACAGCCTTACCAAGAACTTGGAATGCAGTCAACCTTAGAAAATACTATGGTAAATAAATTTTAGTAGATCATGCTGCTTTATTTTATTAAAGTTATATTCTTTGTATTAAAGGCCTTTAGCCTACAGTTTGATTATTAAAAGATTTTAGCAAATTTTTAGTAAATACTGAGTATAAATCGAATGATTCGGTAAACTCCCCTCACAATCCTACTGTCGTATTGGTTGAATTCAAAAATGAGTTGAGTATACATTGATCCGCTCAATAAACACTCCTCGATCCAGCAAAAAAAAAACGAGTCGAGTACACATTGATCCGATCAATAAACACTCCTCGATCTATTTACAACGAGTGAAAGACTTTTGGTATTAAAACCTAAGTCTAAATTATAACGAGTAGAGTATACATTGATCCGCTCAATAAACACTCCTCGATTAGCTTTTAACAACTAAAAAAGGCTCTGGTATAAAAACCTAAGTCTAAAACGAGTCGAGTATACATTGATCCGCTCAATAAACACTCCTCGATCTAACAACAAACGAGTCGAGTATACATTGATCCGCTCAATAAACACTCCTCGATCTAAAAACAAACGAGTCGAGTATACATTGACCCGCTCAATAAACACTCCTCGATCTATTTTCAACGATAAAAAAGGCTTCTGGTATTAAAAACCTAAGTCTAAACAAAAAGAGTTGAGTATACATTGATCCGCTCAATAAACACTCCTCGATTAGCTTTTAACGACTAAAAAAGGCTTTGGTATAAAAACCTAAGTCTAAAACGAGTCGAGTATACATTTGATCCGCTCAATAAACACTCCTCGATCTATTTATAGCGATTAAAAGACTTTTGGTATTAAAACCTAAGTCTAAATAAAAAAGAGTTGAGTATACATTGATCCGCTCAATAAACACTCCTCGATCTATTTATAGTGATTGAAAGACTTGTGGTATTAAAACCTAAGTCTAAATAAAAAAGAGTTGAGTATACATTGATCCGTTCAATAAACACTCCTCGATCTATTTATAGCGATTAAAAGACTTTTGGTATTAAAACCTAAGTCTAAATAAAAAAAGAGTTGAGTATAAATTGATCCGCTCAATAAACACTCCTCGATCTGTTTTAACGATAAAAAAGATTTGGTAAACACACCTAAATCTTGAAAATGAGTAGAGTATAAATAAATCTGCTCGATAAACGCTCCTCATAAACAAGATTAAAACGATATCAATGACAAGAAGAATGCAAGGAATAAGAATGAAGTTTTATTTCATTTGTAAACATGTAATAAATTACATACAAAAGCTTCGATAAAATTACAAAGGTCTATATACGATTTACACATCGTTACAACTGTTTAGATTAAACGATCCTATCCTATAGATCTGGCATCTTCACGACAATGTCCACGGAAACATCAATCTCCTCCCTAGTGCCTCGAGGATTACGATCGACCACCTAAGAAGTATGCTGCTCAGGATGGTCGACTTCTTTGGTTCGATGGTCAGGATCAGAAGATCAAATGTTCTTCCAGACGAAATGAGCATTACCAGCCAGATAACTGGCAATACTCATTCACCCACAACGAGACACTGCTTGTATAAGGGGGTAGACTTCTACTCTGAAGCAGCATCTCTTCGGAGGAGTCGTAAAGGATAAAACTTACCAGCACACCCCAGTGGACGACCACTCCTGAGGTAACATCCAAGAACAAGGATGCCTAGTAAGTATGAACCCTCCATGTGCAAACAAGAAACCACGGACCTCAAACCCATGAAGAATAAGGCAGAGGCCACATGGGACCCGTTAGTACAAGGTAGGGCATCAATGGGACCCGTCAGTACAAGGCAGATGAGATTTAGACCACTTCGATAATATGATTTATGATAATGCGACTTTCTGAATATTATGGGATCAGAAGGCAAAATGAAGTGTAAAGAAATTAAGATCTCCATCCTTTTTGAGAATTACAAGTGAAGTATGCAAACCACCTCCCTATTTATAGGGATAGATCTGAGTATTCCAACGGCTGGATAAATATTTGATCAACGGACAGAAATGCGACTTTTTGACTTCCTGTAATTAATGCGAGTAAGTTGGAACGGCACCTCTCTGATCGACTCAACGAATCAATGACAAAAGAAACCTTAAATTGAAGCGATCAAAAAACACTCGAAGCAGATCTAAAAAGAGCTCCAGGCCGGAAAGGTTTGCACGCTCACATATGATAGTCGCTCGACAGAAAGCTTAAGACCTCAACGAAGGCATGCAATTTTAGACCATTATGAAAAAAATCGTGGTTCGACTAGAAGTATAAGAACTAACCTTCCAGCATACGAGGTTCGTCACTGCCTCATATATTATATGGGAAAATATTAACTTGGCTATACAAGAACTCCATTGGAGTCCAAGAAATCTGACGCCAATATTAAAACGGTAAACACCATCATCCCAGACTGCACTACCGACATTGCCTAATATTCCAAAGAATTGCTGAAGGAGGTCTGAACAGGCCAGATCTAGCTAATAATTCTACATTTTCCAATTCCTCCCATATCAATGAAATGTTATATTGATACACTGATTGCTTTATTTGAAGAACATGGAACTCACATTCGGTACAGAGAAACATAGATTTTTAGGAAGATACCTAGAGCGATATCTTCTATTCAAGCTTAGTCCTATGAGAAGAAAAGTAGAGTTCAACAGAAGCAACACTAGCCTCCTTATATAAGATATACTTGACAAAAAGACAATTTTACAAGGTAATGTTTGAACATCGACCAGAATGCTGAGCGCTTCTTAACGGTTAATCAATCGATTATCGATACGAGTGGCATACTGTCTACATTTTAATGAATAACGTGACTTTGGATGTAACCCAAGGGACCATACTTGGTTGATCAACATTCTTGCTTTGAAAAAAGTTTGATTTGCAGAACAAACGTTATATCATTCAGTTACTTAAACACTGATCGAGCAAGACTAAGCTACATTTTCAAAGCCTAGATGTTCCCCCAGAAGACAAATATGAGATAAGTATACTAATCAATACTGATTATTTCGAGAAATTATATTTATGCATAACAACAAAATGTGCATAACAAAATATATCTACTGAATGAAATTGATCAAGGCATGGATCTGCCCGTAAAAAAATCATAGTTTTTAATTAAATCATCCTCCCAATACAAAAACTTCAGCCCAAGCGACTACACAAAAGTTCGGGCACTAAAAAAAAAAAAAAAGAGAAAGGCCGGGTCGAACAGATCACCGAGAAGGGTTATTATCACCGGGTCGCCTAGCAGAAGCACTCTTCAGAGGAGTCAAGTCACCTGCAAAAGCCATCAGTTCCTCCTGACGCTTTAGATAACCGGCATCATAACCTTCCTCATAGGCCTGCCGTCGAGACTCCTCTGCTAGGGCAGCGGCCTGAACCAATTCACTTTTTTCTCTCTCCCAGACAGATTTCTCTTCTTGTAATTTTTTCAGATCATCATTGGCAAGTTGTAGCTGGAGAGTCTGCCCTGTCACCTTCGCCGATTCGGACTCCAAACGACGTTGGTAAGCTTCCTTACCATTCCACAGATCATCATTTTGCACGCCCAGCTGGAGTGCAAAATATTTGGCCTAGAAAAGAAAAAGAATGAGAAAAACCCCCACACAACATGGCAATCGAAATAAAGTGGGAAAAATAATCAAAGATGTGTCTACCTGCTCGCATAACTTCACCAGCGATTGGACAAGGCGAACATTGGAAGTACCCTCAAGCTTTCTCAACTCACCAGGCAAAATAGTACTCAGGCCTAGGTCCCAGGACAAAGCGTCAGGCTCAACAGAGCCGGGCAGTTCCCTAACAGAAGAAACACCATCGGGGCACGGAGTCGTCGACAGCATAATATCCTTAACTTGCTCAAGGATGCAACAATCGTCTAACGGACGAGGGGATTCCCTCTCATTGGGACTAACCGAGGTCTCCTTATCCGAAGCGGAAATAACGGTTTGACGACCAGACCTTGACCCAATCCGACCTCCAGAAGGCTCACCCGATTCAAAAGAAGTGGTCATCACAGTAGTATCATTAAACAAGTAATCAAGAAAATCTTGAGAAATAGGTTGTGTTAAGGAGGGATTTACAAAGGAGCCCTCATCAGCTTGGCCTCCGCTGACGACCGGGGCAGCAGAGGTAGAAAAAGGAAGGGTATTAACAAAATCCCCTCCATGAAAACCATACTCAAAAGAAGAAACACCTGAAGAAACATGTATATCAAAAGGATGCTCCACATTGGACGAATCACCAAAAGCCACTCGACCAGGGGAAGGCCTACTTCCTACTTCACTAGAAGAAGAAAAGTTTGGTTGTACGAAAGATGAACTAACTACAGAGAAAGGTTCGGAAGGGATGACAGGATTATCGATCGCCGACCTACTTACGGAGGACGAGCGAGGAGGTTCCATCGAGGGCCCCTCTGTTCGAGACTTTTTCAGTCTGATATTTTTAGCTTTCTCACGGGAAGGACGCTTCGATGTGTTACCAAAAAGATTACTCATGATCGGATTTTTAAAAGTAAAATTAAAATATCGAGAAAGCTTATCGACCTGCTGAAGAAAGAGTATTCTGTTAAAGAAATGAGTAAAGCGGTAAATAGCGAGTCAGGTTTTTTACCTTTTATATTTATACTATACGAAAAGACGCGATAATCCCAAAGAAAGGGCGCAAAATACAGAAACTAGCCTTGGAATAAACAATAGAATTTGAAACGACATATGCATAATGATTACGGCGAAGTTAATGACTTGTCTGAATTATTACAGAGAACACGAAAGGACGTGACTGTCAGAATACACAACGTTTATCTTACAAAAGGATAAAAAAGTAATATTACAATTAGACTTACGGTAAACAGTTACAAAGGTTATTTCACAAAGATCAATATATCATATAGCTTGGTCGCTATCAGGAATTTTCTGTTCGCTACCAACGTCTCCTTCTTTTACTGTCTCAACAACCTCTTCCTCTTCCTCTGGATCGATAAAATTGTCATCGACCTCATCATTAATATCGGAAGGAGGAATAGGCAATGGATTTCCAAACTCTTTGACGAGATGAGCCAAAGGAAAATTTTGATAAACGACGTCCGGAAGCTCGGAAGGAGAATATACTTCGCCATAACGGTTCAACCGAATATGCGTCGTTTTAAAATATTCCTTTCGACGATCCTCTATCATTTCAAAAGCAACCAACTGATGAACCGCCTTCTTGAACGTACTTTCTAGGAGCGGACCGACCATTTGATATACCAGCGCCATATGAACAGGAGAACTGAGGAATTCACGAACCACTTTCTCATCATGATTCCGGCCGTAACGATCCCTGAGCCCACTAAGAGGAATATCCCTCTCATACTCCTCTAAAGAAGCCTGAAGGCTTGACACTTGAGATTCCAACTCACTGATTCGAGCAGTACTCTGAAATTGGAACTCTTCTAACTTTTTAGCCAATTGATTGGCTTGTTCTTGAGCGCGGGAAGTCTCCAGAACTCTGTCTATAATCTCCTGGTCATCATTCCCTGTGACCCGAGTCTCCGCGACTGAAAGAGAAGGAGTCATTGAGGGACCAGCTTCTGAACCAGAAGTCCTGCTGAGTAAAGTTTTATATTTTTCATCCAGAAACTCACACTATTGTTTCCAGATAGCAGTTTCATAGGCATATGATGCCAAACAAGTCTTAGTCTGAAAGAAGAAAAGGGGTAAAAAGAAATGAATTAGCAAACTAAAGTAATCCTCAAAGAAAATTAACTTATAAACACAATCAAGAAGAGATCACCTTTTCAGCATAAAGAGAAGCTCGCTGAAATTTCTCCAAGGGATCCTTCCGAAGAAGCTTATTCATGTAGCGAGTAAAAAAGCCTGACAAAAGAACGCGAGTGGCCTTATCCACTGAATTCTCACTCTCATCATGAACTAAAGAATCATTCTCAGGATAGCCAGCGGCTCTTTTTCCCTCTAAATGATCCTCGATCATCTCGACCAAAGTGGGTTTTGGATGATTCTCGCCAAGTAGGGAAAGATCGTTACCAGAACGTTCATAATAACTTCTTTTTCTATCCACCGGATTGTCATTAGGATGAGGCATCAACCAGCTGCGGCATCCACGTATACCCAAAGAGGTTCTAAGCTGGAGAGGAGGATAACCGGACCCTGTCCCTTGGCGAATAGGGGATTCTTGAGAAGAATCAGGAGATTCCTCTCTATTCTCCTCGGAGTCATGACTTAACTCCAGTTTCCTCTTTCGAGACGCTCTCTGCTCGATAGGAACAGTCTCTATGGTTTTGGTGGATTTTGACAACACCATTTTCCCCTTTGAAGAATGTCGGGAATTTTCGACCATATGAACTAAAAAAGAAAACACGATCAAAGTCAGTCCTTCTGCAAAAAAGGGATCATCATAACATCATGATTAAAATAAAATGCTTACCAAGTAATTCAGATGACGAAGTGATTGGAAAAACATGAGTGCTCAATCCCGCTTTGCGAAGAAAAACTTCTCCGATAAGAAGAGCGCTCTGATATTTGTTTGCACGCATAGCCTGGATTTCACCAATAAACTGAGGATCATCAGGAGTAAGTTCACCGGTCGGCAAGCGACCTCCATAAACCCATTAGGAATCATGATCCCACGAAAAGGGCGTAGTCGAACCATCCGCCAAACGATGATCAGATGGCGGACGAACGAAGAAAAAATGAGATTTCCAGGAAGGGTTGCTAGAAACTGGGGAGTCGAAGATTGCGCGACTAGGTTTCTGGCTAGCGAAGAAATATCCACGATTGGAGGAACTAGAAATGTTCAAACGAAACAGTTTTGTAAAATTACGAAAGGAAGGTTGGAATCCTTTCGCTATCATCAAAACAGAAAAGCAAACCACGAAGGCCACGGAATTGTGAACTAATTGAGTCAAGGATATGCTAAAAATTCTCAAAATATCAAGAAAGAGTGCAGACAACGGAAGACGCAGGCCACTGTTAAAATGCGCCGTGTAAAAGGCTCGACATCCCTCCGGCGGTGAGGTAACCCTATCAGAAGGAGAAGGGAGAACCATCTCGGAACCCGCCGGGAAATATTTGGCATAATTGTCCACGACCTCGGAGAAAGTGTCCACAGTATAAGCGCAAGCAAGATCCTCAATCGGTTCAGAAATTTGAGGAGCTGTGCCTTTGCCTTTTTTAGCCCTGGCAGCAACGTCTGAATCAGATAGAATTTACACCTTAAAGGTATCCACAGTAGGGACCGTAATTCGCTCGAAGGATTAGGAACCTCCTCGATAGTAGGAGCGACTCGCTCACCTAAAGATAAAGAAGATTTTCTGGTAGAAGCCATCTTTCAGGATCCTCGGAGGGGATAAATCGATGAAAGCAAAATTTCAAATAATAAACGATTGATCAAGAAAATGACTGCGAGAACAAAGGAAGTATAAAGTAAAAATGGCTAACTTGATAGTCACCTATTTATAGCGAAAAGTGAGAGGACGTTTCGAACTCCTCACAACCAATCGCGTTCCCACCAAAACAGTAAAAGATGAAGGGCCTTCCCGAAAGGACGCCTAGCGATACATAGTTGGGAAGAGAAAACGACCATCTATGATGCGTAGCACTCTTTTCCTTATTTAGGATTTTTTCCCACAGGGTTTTTTCCTAAATAAGGTTTTTAACGAGGCACAACTCATAGAAAATAAGCGGTCGTACGAAACCATCTACTTCTACGAGCTTCTAATTCTTATACGCTCGAAGAAGTGAGGGAGTACTGATGGGGGCTATTTCGCATCCCTTATAATCCCCAGATCGATCGAGGGTTATGGAATCGGTTCGATCAAGACAAACCCACTCGGAAGCATCTATCGACCCAGTAGAACACGACCCTCCTCAACGAGCAAGCCACAATCCGGACTCAAGAATGACTAGTGGGCCGAGTCCTAATAGAACTATGTTTCCTTGTAAAGCTAGGTTTAGTATGATATAAATACCTAGCTTATCATTGTATTACACACACTTTTTAACAGACAGCTTATGCATGTACTCTAAACAATTCAAATAAAGAAGCTTTCAATATATCATCGTGTTTACGGTTTTTGTCTTTTATACTGATTGTTCCATCTAATTGTTCTTCCTTGAGATCGATCCATCCAGAATAAAGTAACAGAGCCCTTTATATCATATATATTGAGAATTCCCAATATCACATAATCACTGATATAATTAACCCGATGAAAATCGGTTAAATCAATGGGTCTCGGAGTTAGAAGGGAATAGAGTTTGTAAGGAATGTTGAAAATGCATTAAATGACGTTTATCATTATATGGAGATATGTGAATCTGATGGCTCAAAAGTTAGAAGTGATACTCCAATTTCAACTACAAATAATATGGAAGTTGACGAAGTTGGAGATGTGATGAAGTTCATAGAGTCTGGATTTGACAAACATTTGGAACAAATTGATGATAAGAGAAATGTCTCGGAATTATCACAATATTTAGGAGAACCTCATGGGAAAATAGAGGGGGCTTTTGATATCTTAAATTGGTGGAAATGTAATTCCTCAAGATACCCCATTCTTTCACGAATAGCTAGGGATATTTTGGCAATTCCAGTATCCACAGTTTCTTCTGAACAAGCATTTAGCATTAGTGGTCGAATACTTGATCCTTTCAGAAGTTCTTTAGATCCAAAAACTGTATAGGCCCTCATATGTGCTCAAAGTTGGTTGCGTTCTAAACCAATTGATTTTGTGGATGCGATGGAAGAAATAGAGAAGTACGAAGAAATGTAAGAAGGTACATCAATTTATTGCATCCATAGCTCTTTTCCAAATTTATGGGTTAATTACAGGGACCTTCCCTGAGGTTTTGCGTAATTCGCGTTCAATCCCCTCCAAGAATCATAATTACAATTACCTCCCCTGATGTTTCAAATATCTTACATCCATTAGTTTTTGCTGACGCCATCCCTCTAATTTTATTGAAAACCCCATTTTACCCTTGATATTACTGTAGCAATTTTCGTGGACAATTATGCCCTTGGTTATGTTTTATATATGGGAGGGTGTTCATTGTAAGGTTTATGATTATAAATGGATGAAAATGTTGTATATTTAGATGAAACTTATAATCAATTTATTAGTGTATATATATTTTTTAAATAAAAAAATAATGGCATATCAATATTTGTTTCATTTTTTTTCGTAATGCTTTTACATTTAAAGTAAATAAATTATGGTTAATTATAAGAAAAAAATTGTAGACCATAAATAAAAATGTAAATACATTCAAATTTTATATTTAACCCGTAATTGTAATATTTTAAAAAAAATCATAATTAAAGTACAAGGATAAATGAATGAATTGCGTTTAATCATGAGAAGTAAAAGACTTGAACAAAATTTATTAGACATTATAAAAATGATCACATGTTTATAATTAACCCGCACTAAAAAATCATAAAAGTTTAACTAATTTTTTATAAAAATTAATAATACTCACTCAAATACACAATTTAGTAAAATAATTATTATAAAATCATTTTTTTTTTAATATTTCTTACTTGGACAATAATATTAAATGTTGTTAAATAAAATTCAAAAATATTAAGAATTAATAAACTATTTTTCTATAAATTAGAAAATAGTACCTTATATACATATTTACTAATATTAGTATATCGATAAATAATTTTTTTACATATTATTCATAAAAAAATTTAAAAACTCACCATCCCTAACCCCTACCCACCCGCCTTACCTACCTTAGTGGCACTTCTCCTCCTAGGTCGTGTCGCCGACTTGGCTTCTCTTGCCAATTTATCACTAGCTTGAAATTCTAGATCCCAAGTTGGTGGCACGGATTGGGAGGAGAGGTACCGGTAGGGACAATGGGTGGGGTAGGGTGGGGCGGATAGGTTAGGGCTAGGGCTAGGTTTTTTTTCCATTTATGTGTAAAAATAATGTTTTTAAAAGTTTGGTACCAATGTACAATTATGGATTTTTATATCTATTCATAACTAAATTTTGCAAGGGCAATATGATAATTTTGTGCATCATTGCAAGGATAAATAATATATTTTGTTAATTGGATTTTTTTTTTTTTTTTTTTTTTGACAAGTGGAATGAAGTCGTTTAACAGATTTCGTCAAACTCAGTTAGTGTCCGTTAGGGTTTTGTAAGGTTTTTGATACCTCAGGGGATATCGTTGAATTATGATTCTTGGAAGGGATTGGATGCGAATTACACCAAACCTCAGTAATTTTGTGCATAGGGCAAGGGTAAATATGATATTTTGTTAATAAGATTTTTTTTATTTTTTTTAATTAAAATTGACGAGGGCAATTAAGTCATTTCACAGATTCCGTCCAATTTCGTCAGTGTTCATTAGAGTTTTGTAAGGTTTTGAAACCATATTATAATTATGATTCTTGGAGGAAATTAGATGTGAATTACATCAAACCTCAGGGGAGGTCCCTGTAATTAACCCCTAAATTTATTAAGCTATTGAGTTCATATTCTTAATCATGAAGTATAAGTTTACTTTATTTACATATTTTAATTTTTTTAGAGCTTTCTGTTACAATACATAATGTTGAAGATTAAGCTATACGAAGAAGGTATGTACATTTTCTTTTCTTGTTTGCTCTACCTACTTTAATAGTTTGATATTACTAATTTAATGATATTTATTGCATGTTTTATGCTTGGGAATTAGATATGTATAATTTATTTTTACAGGTATAAGTTTGATATATTTCAAGACAAGTCAAGATGCAAAATATGTCATGGAACGAGTTTCAGAATTCTTAGCTATAACATGATTTTTCTAGCTATTTTGTAATGAAAACTTGGTAACCTAGTGTGTGAGATTATTTTTAATTTTCTTTAAATTTTGTATCCACTGAAGATCATATCTTAGTTGATATTTTGAATTATCTACATATATTTTCTACGAAAATTTATAAAATTTATTCAAAAAAATAAAAAGTGATAATTATCTAGTGCATTTACATTTAACTTATCAAATAACAAAAATATATTAAAGTTAAGAGTTTTGAGATAGCAAAACCTGCCCCAATCCGAATGGACCGCAAAGTGCAATCTCAAGTCTTATTAAGTTGGGTTTGGACTAGACTAATAAGAACTCGCAAATATTGAATTGGATTTGAGCGAGTATAAAACCACACTAGACCGCACCGCGAACACCCCTAACATAGTCTATGGTAGCTTCATTAAATCGAGTTTTCATGAGATTTCGCAACACATAAAGATTTAACGCGAGTTCTCGACCAAATTCACCTTCATATCCAAACTCAACGAGATTACTCCACAATTAAAGTTGAGTCAGCAGCACTTTGACAGAAAATTTTGATATCAAATGTTATAAGCTCTATCCAAATACATAAATAAAAATAAATCATAAACTGAAAAGGAAACAAAGCTTGTAAGTTGTAACAGAGAATTTCTATTCTCCTTCAAATTCAACACGATACTTCTCCTGATACGACGCAAAGCAAGCATTTACAACGAAAAATGCACAACCTTAATAGTTAATATCCTAATTTCCAATTTTCCACACAGTAAAGGTACTGTAAATACTTTTTCACAAACATACAGCCTAGCCAGCTACTACTACTATCCAACGACGCTAACACAATAAGGGTTCAGTTCGGTGTTATTAACATAAGATTTACAACTAGTGGTCATATATCCATGCCATCAAATATTTCTACATCTTCCTCGTTACTTGAATCATCACCAACGACACCTTCACTCACCAAGTTGCTGCGAGAAAAAGGAAAAGTAAAAAAACCGGTGTTTAAGCCTAAAAGATATGAATCTACTGCATTAAAGTTGCTGAATACAAGTTACTGAAGGAAAATTAGGAAAATAAGAAAATTTAATACAAAAAGTCGAAAGAGAACAGAAACTACCATAGCCAAATGCAAAAACACCCATTGTGCTTTAGCTAACTATCAAAAATCCCACTGTGTTATTTTTATTAGCAAAAATCCAATATTTTCAGAGGGGTGTTTTTGTAGCCTTTGGTGGGGGGTATAATTTTCATTTTGGCTTGGGAGGGGGTTTTCTGCTAATAAAAAATAAGCGGGGGGTTGGGGGGGTGGTGGTGGTAATAAAAATAACGCAAGGCTTTTCTTTATAATTAGGCAAAGCGTCTAGATATATTTATATTGTTGCTAAATTAAAATAATTTTATATTTATATTTTAGGAGCTATTTAAAATAACAGTGTTTATTTTTCTTATGGTTTATTTTATTTTATGTGTTATATGAGAAGAAAACAGGAATTATATAATTTGATGTAAACGATTATTTTTAAATTTTAGGAGATTATGTAGGAGATAAATATGATAAGATTCCATGTTTAATTGTACCTTTACCATAATTAATATAAAAAAATTTCATGTCTAATTATTCTTCAACTATTTTTACATGTTTACCATTGAACTAAATATCACTTTACAACTCAAATATAAATATATTAATCTTAAAAAAAAAAAAACTTAAATTATTCGCACTTTTATATAAGTATAGATATAGATATAGATAAAAAGGAATCCAAAAGTTAATTTATTTGAAACAAATTTTTTTTTTTTTTTTTATCGAAAGTGTTTAGACTGCAGGGAGTATTATTTTGTATTTTTAGTGAAAGCCATTTTTGGGTTATCATTTTAAAAATATATCATTACCTTATGATATCGTGTTCTTTACTTGATAAAAGAACAATCCCCCTACCATTCGTATGTGATTTAGATGAAAGCTATCTCTTGGTTTTTACTTGAAACTACCATTCGAGGAAACATCCACCTTTCCAAAAACACATATATGTAAATTTTATCTAAAGCAACAAGCAATCGATCAAGGGAAAATTACCTTGAACAGCTAAAACGGAAGCTCACAACGCGCTTGAGCTTTCTATTGTAGAAGAAGAAATGGTATGACCATCTGGAGAGTAAAAGAATATAATATGAACATAAGGACACGTTAAGACTCAGTGGAGTTTATGCAGTAAAGCTTACATTGCTCCTTTTTCAAGGAAGGGATCTGCCTCGGCATTGGGATTGTAGCTGTAGATTTCACATTCTGCTAGTTTCACAACCTGCAATAATTAATACTATGTCAAACTGTTGTTTTATTCTTTTGATTCTTTTCCAAAAGTTAAAGATATTGCATACCTCGTCTAGAGCCTTGTACAAGGTCTCCCACAGGGTAACTCCTGTATTCTCAAGCCACTCCTGAAATCAAAGTTATACAAACATAAAAGGATATCGCAATAGAGGTTTGAAGATGCACACATATCATTGTAATTATTCAGAAATGATTCTAGAAAGGACAATATCCATTATCCAGAATATGGAATATATTCAAATGAACTGTTACGAAAGGAACAAACGGTGATGCATACTATAGAAAAGAAAAAAGACAACTCCATCTCCATCACCAGAAAGTTTTCGAGCAAGGAATCAAACTATTGTATGCAAATTCCATTCTGTAAGGTAAAGAAAATCAAGTCCTATAAATGTTTCCGGAAAGCACTGGACATATTCAGCTGAACACAAACACATCATCCCTTCCAGTTTCCACTATTAGTTGATAATTTGTAATTTACTCACTTTTTTACAAGGGAAAAATGGTAAAATAGTAGAGGGGGGGAAAAAAGATCTCCTATAGATCTTCCTAAGTCATGGAACCAAACAAGAGAAAGCCCATTACTCCCCTCTACTCATACTGAACTACTTGAGGGGAGATGTTTCTCTCATCTGAGCCAAATATAGCCCAATTGTCATTTTTAATAGGCTTGCAAAAGTTCCCCTAAGCAAAGTAAAGGGCAAACTTGCATTTAATCCTAGAAAAAAAAATATTATTGATGTGAAACAAACTGATTCCGGAATTTCCAACCCAATTAAAAGATACACCATTTGACCAAATAAACTAGGATGCATTTCAAGAAAATTGGGCTCCCAACTTCACTAAAGGAAGAACATTTCTAGTTTATCTATGCACATAAAGGTAAAATGTCTACTGGCTACACAGATTATCAGTATTTATTCAGACTTGAGTCCATTATCTTAAAGCAAATGGACTAATGACTGTTTTTCCTTTTTCTTTAATCATAGAATAGAGATATTGCAGTGATGAAAAATAGGCACACACAGCGAGATGGTTCCTAATGGAAGCCATTTCTAACTTAAAAGTTATTAGGTAGCTATATCCACATTTATACTATTCTGTGAAGACTAAATCCAAGGTTCTAGTAAAATTATTTTCGTGCATTGTAAGAAGTAACTATGCCTATGGATGATTGACCCGAAGAAACTATGGGTACACTTTGCGGAAATTAAAATTGGAAATGTGAAACTACCTTTGATGCTTCCAACATATAAACGTCAAAAACCTGCTTAAAACTGTCCCAGCTTTCTTCACTAAAAAATTCGTGAGCTCTCACTGCACTGGTATACCAAAGTTTGGCATATTATAGCATAAAAACAACAAATATATATCAAAAAAAGTGGTAGAAAAAAAAATTAAAAAAAAAAAGGTGATCCTAGTGCTGGGAAATGGAGAGACTTGAACTCTCAGCTCCTAGAAGAGCAACAGTAATCTAAACTGTCTGTCAAACCTTCTGACAACACTCCCAAAGCTGTTAAGAAAGGACTATATAGTGGGATGCCACGTCGCAAAGAAAGCTGACAGTGACATTACCCATAATCCTCCTTGTTGGCTCCATTTCAGTTAAATACAACATAATGGAACATAATATACTGGCTAGCTTTGGTTCTTGGATTTTAGTGGGAAAAATATTGAGGAAAATATTTCAATATTTTTGTACTTCTCCACTTTCCTTGTAAAATCCAATTTCCAAACATAGTCAATGCGTTACCTGAAGTCATAATCTGGATACATGTGATAGAGACAAAGAAGCATATAAATTAGTGTCTTTCGGCTGTCAAATAAAGATAAGGAATGAGTCAGAAATCACACTACAAATTTTACATTAGACAGGAATTTCAACAGATTGTTCAACCTGGATCTACTAATTAGATATTCAACTGGTGAAGAAGTGTCGGTATCCGAGGACTTCCCAAGATAATCAAGAATCTGGATTTGAAAGAACAATGAGACAGAAAAGAAGCAGTAAGATATCCACTTGAGTCTGAAGGAAATAATATAAGTTTGGGAAATATATGAAAATGAAAAAATTTTATAAGATCATAAGGACATCTCCAATCCTGGGGGTTGGCCCCGGGCTTGAAAGCTCTGGGGGTGTACTTGCCCCTGGCTAGTCGTCTCCAATCCTGGGGCTTCCCTCTCCAATTAATTCCAATTTCAAATCTTCTCCACTCTCACCATAATAATAAAAATAATAATAATAATTATTATAAGAATAATAATACTACAAATAATGACAATAATAATAATATAATTAAATTTATAATAATATCAAAATCTTAAAATTAAGAATAATGATTATAATAATAAAAATATCGATTAAAATCACCAAGTACAACATTAAATACAATATTAAAACAAAATGAATTTGAATTAATTCGATTTTGCTTAAGTGTTTGTGTATTTGTTAAATTGTGGATGAATTTAAATCACATTTCAAATTTAATCAAATTAATTCGTATTTTTAAATAGGAAATCGTATTTTTTAAATTGAATCATAATGAAATTTATTTCCAAAGATTCGTATTAAATATATATCCAATTATATTCTAAACAAATTTAAAATTAAATATTTTAAAATTATACCTTTAGATAATGTTGATGATTTATTTTTAATTACAATTTATTAAAAATAACATATAATTTCTATACAAAAACTTAATAAGAAAAATGCGAAAAATAAATTACAAGGGACATTGTGCAAGCAATTCATGGTTCAGCACAGGAAAAACAAAAAAGGGAAAGTGAAGCCATTCACGGCTTCAAGAAAGGGAAAAAAAAAAAAAAGGAAGAAGAAACGAAGGGGAAAAGTGTTCAAGCTCCTCATCCACCCCTAGCTTAACCCCCCATGGTTGGAGATGGTTTTTTTCCCAACCCCAAGCCCTCCCCCCACCCCTACTCCCACCCCTAGGATTGGAGATGCCCTAAGAAACACGTTTCAGGCACACTAACACAAATATTCCTGTACAAGATGTCTCATAAGTTGAAAGATCACAAATGAGAAATAGTCAAAATTGGATGCAATGAAAAGACTATTAAGGGCAATGAAAACCTATCTATTAATGAATATGCATATACAAAAGTAAGATGATAAGATGTCATCTGGAATAAAAAACTAAAGCTTGTACAGAACAAAAAACAACTTGACAACCCAGCAAATATATTGAACTCACATCGTTCTCCAAGCTCAAAGATAGCTTCTTGTCTGTTCCTGTATGTTTGCCTAGAAAAGCACAGATCAAAAAGCCCATCAGTTTTGGTCTGAAAATATATTGTGTACTCTCATATAGGAAATCATACTTACACGAGTAAGCTTCAAGGCAACCTTTGATAGTACGTTGTCCAAGATTCACGTGACTCAAGAAATCATTGATTCTGGTGTTATAGAACATGGTTGTTCTTAGTTTTATCATAACTTTAAATATATATTCTGATACAGAAGAGAATTATACTATGATAAATAATTCTACCAAGTTTTCAAACTTACCGATCAAAAGGAGTGTATTCCAAGAATTTCATTATGGCTGCCAAAGACCACCTGGCTTCACTCAAAATATCAGTGCCTGCATCAAGAATATAGCTCATAACTAAGGCTTTTCCACGCCACAAAAGTTAAAACTGAACAGCACTAGGTTGATTTTACATGCTTAGCCATCTCACTCCTAGAAATGTAAGAGGATAAGGAACGTTTCGAACTGCATTATCAACCTCTCAAACCTCGTTTCATTCTAATTGGTATAACCACTCTCTATACACACACACAAACACCTGGAAAGAGTCACCATATGGTCTTATTGTGAGACAGTTATTTGCCTCAGCAAGTTTTTTTACTATATCAAAGCCCACCCTTTATACTATGTAACTAGATGGTAAAAATTTCAGCAGAGCATCTCAACATCCCCCCAACATTCAGAATATTTTGTTGAAGCATTTGAGTTCTCTTAAATTTTCCAAATTGCATAATATACGCCACATTCAACAAAGACACAGTTAACAAAGTAGTTCCAGACAAATGCCCTCACCTCCCATTTTACGAAATAATAGAATTTTACATTTATATACACACACATACATAAACATGCATATAATACATACATACATACATAGCTTCCTTCCTCAAACGATATAATACAACATATCTTTCTTCAAACTCCAAATTATAACTTCCCCCTCAGCAATAATTTTAGAATAAAACCCAAAATAACACAAAGCAAAACCTTGTTTCTCACATCCATCCTCAAATCGTCCTTCCATACCAACTAAGGCTTCTAAATTACAATTCTAATATCATATACTTAACCTACATCCATAAATTTCTCAACTTACATCAGAAATTAGGTTCGTATCAAACAGGGCCGGCGATGATTAAAATTAGGGGACCTCTTTTACAAATTAGCTGATATTTTTTAGATTCAATCGTAATATCTTTTTATGACATTTCATTCATAAACTCTCTTATCAAAAGCAAATACTACAAGTATCGTGTATATATATATATATATTGAAAATTCAAGTATCATGAATTTTGTTATATAACAAATGTAAGTTAACAAATATAATTTTATACTTGTTAGAATAATAAATATATAAAATATGAAAGTAGAATATTTCTGCTCAAGCTACTATCTTAGGTAATAGGCGGGGCTGTGCAAACGGTAAACCGAACTGTACCAAATTTCGTTATACGGCCTGGTTCGGTAAACAGAAAATTTGGTTTGGTCTACTAAATTACCATCCAGCGAGATTTGATTTGACTGGGTACAGAAAAACCGAAATATTATTGAATCAGTAATAATTTGTCTTGAATACATATGCAAGTAATAATATGCTTCCTACCACTCTAGCCAACAATGAAGTTGAATAGAAATATAAAGAATACATCAGAGACCCCCTAGCCTCAGTCCCCTGTCCAGAAATTACATTACCATCAATCAAGTTTTGGGTTTTAAATACAATTAGAACCCAATTTATTAAGAGAAAATCAGAAAAAGAACAAAATTGGGCATTTAGAATTTGGACTGTACCTCCGTAAATTACAAATCTGGTCCGACAGAGAAATGTTGGAGGCGTGATGGGGGTGGATGATGCGGCGGCGCGGCGAAGCGGTGGGATTTTGAATTGAAGAAGAAGAAGATTTGGGATTTGCTCTAGGGCAGACCGTAGAAGTGAGAAGATTAAAGCGAAGCTTGGATTGGTAGGAATTGAGATTAAAAGAAAATGGATATAACGATTCGGGGTAAATTAGTAATACGTAATACCAAATACCGAAAACCGTACCTTGTAATCATGAAGTAATGGAAATCATACTATAAATCGAACCAAAGGTATGTATTTCGATACGATTTTTCGGATAGTGCATAACCATAATTTTAGGGGTTGTGCATTCAATATACCTTAATCGTACCAATTTTCGATATTTAGTCTGACACTGTAGTTTTCCAAATATGTACAATATTTCAAATCGAACTATTTGGTTTGATTATTAAACGGTTCAGTCCGCTACAAAAAAAATCAGGATATATATGTAGTTTGAATTTTCTTTGTAATAAATTAATATTAAAAATTGTTGCCCGATTCAAACTAGTTGAGACTTAGTTACATATTTTTTTCCCCAAAATACTAAGATACAATAAAATAAAAATATTTGCACTTACAATTAGCATATACTCTCTCCGTTTTTTTTTTTTATTTGCTTGGGGGATGTTTGATAGTGTTTATGGGATTAAGGTGGATTAGATTGGGGCCGGGTTGAAGACCATATTAAAAATACATTGGTGGATTTGATTGAGTCATATTATATTAAAGCAATCTACCGTAATTATATTTTCATTACTTAATTGAACATATTATTAAGATATATCAATTCATCGAAGTCATTTATTTAATATGTATAAGAGTATGAGTTGATCAATGTTAGTTCAATATTTTAGTTTGAATGCATCTATGGATTAAGTAAAATGTCACTTATAACCTCAAATTTATATAAATTTTAATTTATATTTCTACTTTAAGATATTTGAGAAGATTTATAATATTTAATGATATGTCGAAAATGAATTAAGTAAATTTGAGATTATAAATGACATTTTACTTGATCCATATTCACCCGGATTAACTATAATCTAGTCTTAATACCGGATCGTGAGGATTTAATCCATTTGACCCGGTATTAGAACAATGTCATCAAGCGTTGTATTAGCTCATATTAACTCATACAATATGACATAATACCCCCTATTAAATCCTACAAAATGGCCCCTTGGAGGATTGCATAAGGATTAAAAAATGTAATAAATAGCCAATTTTTTAAAGTAGAAATCAAATAATCATACCATTATAAGAAAGTAAAATTGGTATAAAATATCTAATTCTACATTGAAATCATAAAACGTCAAATAAGAAAAAGGAGGAAGCAATCTTTTTAATATGACACCTATGAATTAATCACTTTTACATAAATTAGCTCAAAAGGGCTTACATAACAAACATGATGATAATTTCAATAGAATGTGTATTGTTAATCAAAAAGTTAATTTGATAGATTAAATATATTTTAATGGCACGCTCCGATCACTGTCCAAAGCATTCGAACTAATACATGGCGCATTAATGTTAATATTTGCCTCAACATAAATTGATCAATTTAGTATGTTCCAATATATTATGCATAAAAATATCTATGGCATTCTTTTTGCATATACATAGTTTTATAATATGGAGTAAAAATATTTTAAATAAATATATAAGAAAAGTCTCTAGAGCATCAGTTTTTGTATATGATCAAGTTGATTCCTACTGTCTATTCGATAATGTAGTTATATAAATAGGGCAAAACTTTATTTGAAAATTGTCCAAATTTTTAGCATGCATTGATGCGTCTTATGTGACAAAAGAATATCAAATAAAAAAAATTGAGATACATTTACATTTACAAAATAATTTTTTGAGGCCATCTATAGTCGGGGCCATAGACGATTGCCTGAATTGCGTAGCTATAAAGCCGATCGTGATCAGAGAAAACAACCTAACATAATGAGAAAACCAAATGACAACAAAATATATTTCATATAAAACTTCAAACGAATTAAGCGAAATATACCAAAATTCATATAAGCATAAAAACATTCAGGGCCTTCAAATACTATCTCATTTATTTCATAGATCTACGCGTTTTGACTTTCTAAAAATAACCAAATAAAACTCAATATGATAGAATGAATTTGTCGAAGAAGAATTAAAATTAAATCTAAAACTAAAAAAAAGAGAGATTCATACGCTTTCGCAATAAACTTGATTAGCGTGAGGTGTTTTTTGAATTAAAGTGAAGATGTCTTGAGAGTTATGGAAGAGAAGAACGTAAAGTAGTGAATATTCGCAGAATTCTGATTGGTTCCGGGTTTATTTCATTTTTTTTTTTTTGAATTTGGATGACAATTTGTTTAAGGTGTAAGATAATACTGGGAAATGAAATGTCATCACTGCTGTTATGATAAATACTTACCGACAAAATTGTTCCGGTATTGGTGAGTTTTATTTTTGATTTGGTAAGTTTAGGACTGGAGTATTAGGTATAGCGATAATAGCCACGATCCCACGATCGTCAATTGAATCAGGCCTATCTGAAGCCTTAACACAAATAATTGTGAGTCGGGTTTAAGTCTGAATCAATTATTAAAATTCGATCAATTTATGAATGAGCTTGAGTTCAATAAGATTTGACCAGAATAAAGCTTGCATACAAAATATTTCTAAATAGGGCTTTTCTACTGTTAGTACCACTTGTGTTAAGTATTCATTAGGTCCCCCTTTATTTATCATTGAATCATATTTATTTTTTAATCCACCGTTCATTTTTTTTAAGGGTGACCTGTACAACAGGTTATCGTACTCCATAAATTCAATAACTCTTTTTAAATTTTTACAAATAATTTTCCCAAAAAACCCTCAAATTTATTTTTCTTTTCTGTACAATTTTTGTTATGAGAAATATTTCAGTCTTCAGAAAAAGAAACGCCCAATTTCCTTCTTCCCGTCTATCCCTCCGGCGAACCCCTCGTACTTTCCGGCACCGTTCTTCTTCGAATCACTTGTCGCGCCGGATAGAAAGAAACAACAAATTTCCTTGTTCCAGTCTATCCTTCCGGCGAACCCTCATCCTTTCCGGCACCGTTCTCCTTCGAATCACTTGCCGCGCCGAATGAATCTGAAGCATTAGGCGAGCGATTGAATTTACTTTAATTTTTCCTCCATTTTTGGTAAGATTATTCCTCAAATTTTTCATTTAATTTAATTTTCTGAGTTAATCCAAATAATCATTTTTCCAAAAAATTTCCCAGGTTCTTGTGATCTAAAAATTATCTACCCTAGATCTAAGAATGAGTCAACAAATAAAATTTAGATTCACAGTTCATTCCTTGAATTTTTTGTCTTTTTTTACTTGATTGAGTTCTTGTAGTTTTAAGTATTTTATGATGAATTTTGATGGTAGTTCTTGTCTTTTGAGTATGATATTAGTTGTTTTCACTCAGTTGGAATGATTTTAAACTTATATTTTATGAAGGTTGCAAAAGAATATTGTGAGCAATTGGGAGTTGAAGCGTGCATTAGGCTCTTTGAGCAGTTCAAGTCATATGAAGGATTATATTTCTTCTTGGGATCATATTTGAGCTCCAGGTAACCTATTTAGAAACGAATGGACTTCAAACTCCCTTGTGATGGCCTGTGTTACTCATAATGTACTTGCTAATCTGTGGATCAATTATTGGTGTCTGACAGTGAGGATGGTGACATTCACTTCAAACACATTGAAGCAACTGCCAAGATTTTCTTCCCTTTTTTCTCAAATTTATGTTCATTTTTCTGTTTCCGGCCAAATTACAGATCAAGGAGGGATTTGCTGAGGGGAAGGACCTTGTTGTGAGTGTGTTATGTCCGCAATGGGAGAGGAGCAGATCAATGCCCTCAAGGATATTGGTCCCAATTAAGTAACCTGGTTTGCTGGTTTTTAAGCTTGAATGAGATAGACTTCATATTACATTTTACTTTAGTGAATGATATGGGGGACACTATGGGCCATCCTGTTCAGTTTTAAATATACTGAATTGTTGATGGCTTATGTCCTTTACTATTCCTATTTTCTGGGATCATGTGAGTTACACTTGTGTTCTGTTTCTTTTTACATGTTTTCTTTAGTTATTTTTATTCGCAGATCTCTATTTGAATCTCTTATAATGGTGTGGTGGTAAATTTGATTTCCCAGCTACCTTGTTAAGTTCATTACATATATGATGTTTTGCCTTTCTTCCTCTTCAAATTTGATGGGTTGTGAATTCCATGTACTCTGTCGGAAGTCTATCACTCGTGAATTTGAACCTCTAGTTTATTGGAAATAATTGTCACCTTGTTGATCTAGTTTTAAAGAATTGATGGGTTCTTTTCGAGATTATTGAAGCATAAAAAACTGACCCGATCAAATATGCGAGTAAATTAAGATAAGAATGAGGGATTGTGTTAATACAATAAGAGGGAATAAGGGAGAATTATTATAATAGAATCTTGTTTTTTTTATAAGTAGCAGTGGTCTGCAAAACCTACGAAGGTGTCAAAGCCCTGAAAGCATACAACCATGACAGTTCAATTAATGAAAATTGGGGTCTTCATATAGTTTTGAACTACATGCATCATGAGAAAGTAACATAAGCATTTTTTTATCTTTTATCATCAACTAGTAGTCGCCGCACGTGGTACCCGCGCGCATTTAATATGCTTGAGTGTAGCGAATTATTTGAAAATTTAGATAATTGAATTTAAAATTAAATTATACCGAATATAAATGTAAATTTAGGTAATTGAATTTAAAATTAAATTATGCTGAATGTAAATGTACACATTATAATTACTTTTGTAGCAAGTCTTCAATGTTTCGGAAGTTTAATAAAATAAGGCACTTTTATTGGAAAGTTTAAATTTATTAAAGTAAAACACTGAAGGGTTTGGACTAAAATTTGTAGGTTTTAATATTTTATAATGTCGGAAAATGTCCCAACTCCTGTCTACAAATAATTATAGAATTAGAGATTTATTTATTGCTTTATGCAAGACTACTTCCTCATCTCTTCACTATTAATTTTCATGAACACAGTATAGGTACAACAGAAGGGTACAAAAAATAAATTTCTCATATAATAATACCCTTAATATGGGTTGAGTATAATTCTCAAATCTTTCAAAAGTACACACTGATCAATAGATAATATATTTACACCAACTAATTTGAAGATGCCTACATGAATATTGATATTAGTTTATTACATAAACTTTTGAAACTTTACATCGATTAGCATTTCCTTTTCAAAGTTAATAATAATGTTGTGCAAAGTGCTAAATAACTCTAGTCATGTGGCCTCTTGTGCAAAGTGCTACCCCATTCGGTACCATCTAAGTCACACTCTCATCAATCTCTTGAGCAAGTCATATTAATCGCGTTTTGCGTTTTAAAAAACTCTCAACAGTCTCAACTCCATAGAGTTTTGGTTTTATAATGGTCAAGCATCTTATCGTCCATAAATTTATCCACACTTCAAAGATAAGTTTTGCCAACACGTTCTTCACTCCACACTTTAAAGATAAGTTTTGCCAACATGTTCTTCACTCCACCTTGTACAATGATGAATGAGGGTCTGCTACCTTCAAAGAAGATCTTCTTTCAGTTGAAGCCCCTTAAAAATGTACACATTGAAGATAACAAAGTAAGAACACCATATTATGAGGCAACCAAGCAAGGGGGGAAAAACATTAATTCAAGAACTGATTTAAAGTTTAATAATTCATTCAACTCAAAAGATGTAAAGTTCAAATTTTCAGCATATTACAAATTTGAGAGATCCCCTAAATAGATAGGAAGAAAGAAGAAAAAAAGCCATTTAGTATCAATAAATGGATTATATCAGGACAAAGTTGATAAGAGATAACTCTATGATCACAAATAAAATTGGATTTTAGCTTTACTTCAAACTACACAAAAAGAGCTAATTTCCTTAACCAACAACATTATAATGTTAAGACTGATGAGCAGAAAAGTGTGGCTCCTTGTTTCAAAATCATGTAATCTTGATTCAGTAATTGGTACAAAACATCACAATTCATCACTTGTAACTTCTCATCCTCCAAACAATTCATTAACTCCTTTAGAATAACCACCAATAATTACATATTGAAAGATGGAGAATTAGGAAACCAAAAAAGAAAAAGAAGATTGAGAATGGAAACCTTTAAGAGGTTTAGGAGATGAACACCTGAATACCCATGAGCTTCATCTTCAATTCATTCACCTCTACAGTAAATAAACAACAAAATATTTTTTAATAACAGAAATCCAGTCACACAAAATCTTACAATTTAACTATAAATTAACAAAAGCCCATGTTCAAGTTCAATGAATTACATAAAACATCCAAGTAAAGCAACATTTTACCTATTGCAATTACGTTTTGTCAAGTTACCGGTACCAAGTCATATGGAGTTAACTCCTCTCCAGTTAACCATTCAAAGAATATACGTGATAAAGAACAACAAATCCAAACTTACCAGTGTTACTGGACTTGAAGCTTTTGTAGTTTCTTTGAGGCAGCTTAAAGTAGTTAGTAGCCTTTATGGCTCTTTGCCTTAGTTTATAAATCTGCAAAGACATGAATGAGTTAAATACGACATGCAAAAGAGAAAAATATAAAAATAATGAGAAGAGCAAAATATGAATTTAACTTGCTGTTGGTCCCAAGTGGTCAGATGAGGTCTAGAGAGGGGGGGGGTGAATAGACCTCTGAAACTTTTTCTTTCAAAATTAACTTTAAAACTTTTGTTTAACTGTAAACAGACTAAGCTGATACAGAACAGTTAGTTTCCAAGTCTGTTCGCGAACAAATCTTTGAACAGCTTTGTTGACCACTAATCTGATGGTTACTTAGTTAATTTTGTTAAAATCAGTTTTAATACCAGAATACTTGGCAGCGGATTTTCAAAGTGTTTTTCACAAGTATACTTAGTAGTTTGAAAAATGATTTCCCCAGTTTTATAAAACTCCTTTAAATTTCTTTCAAACAGTTTAATCAAGTGTTTTATGCAAGTCTTAAAATGTGCAAGTAAAAATGCAGTTTAAAAACACAAGGATTTTTATAGTGGTATATGGATTTGAATATCCTTTAGTCCACTCTTCCAGATCACTTCTGATTCTGGGTTTTAGTTAGTTAGTAAAAATGTTGAAAGAAATACATAATTGGACAAAATTTGATTTTGATGGTATATTTTTACCCGCATCATTTTCTCCAGCCTCTAAACAATCTTGCAAACCCTGATACAATTCCGCTCTGATCTTATCCTGATGGGATCTTATGTATCTCAACTTTTGTGTTTCAATCTTGACAAAATTATCAACAACATATTGTTGTAGCAATCGACCTCCATATAGAAGGATGGATGGATTGTTAATTCTGATCTAAAATATTGACAGGTGAAAAGAGAAAACATTAGCTTTTATTTTTTAGTCTATGATCATCATCTATAATATATTTGAACAGAAATAAAATAGAAAATATGAATTACCTGCAACATATATGCGTAATAATCACAACATGTGACTCTTACGTTACGAATTGTGCGAGTGTCACTATCCCATCCATAAGTGCCAAGAGGAAGAAATAGAGGATACTGCAGTGGGTCATAATATCCTGAAAATTCCTTTATATGCCTAAGTTGACCCCCAATTGTTTGGACAACAATATTTCTATTATTAGCATCACCTAATGATTCATCCCCTGATATAACAGCTGCAACTTGTGATGCTGTTGGGAGTGTATATTGTCTGTCCGAAGTAGGTCTCTCTTTGATGAGCAACTTGCAATGATGAATATCGGGGCGCTGAGCAAGTTGACGAAAAGTCTTTACAAATGGATTATGTTCATCAAGTATTCGCTTAATTTTTTCAAGCAACTCTCTATTTAATCCAGTACTTTCAAGCATACGGTTATCTGTCTCATGCTCTGTATCATAAATGAACATTTGTAGATATCGCGGCCTAGTTCCCGAATGAGGTAACAATGAACCAATCTTATGATAAATTGCTCCATGGGCTCTAAAGGCATATACCCCTGGACCTGTTGATACTCTTTCATCAAGCTGAACACCCATTGAGGTGAATGAGAAAACATGATTGTAAGGTCTAATATTTTGTCTGAATATTCTCCCCTCTGCTGATGTATCTGTAAAAATGCGAAGTAGTTCAACAGGGACAGGAATTTCTGGCAAAATAACTCTCCCCCCCTTGCAGCAAAAATTTTTGTTTTCACCATGAAACAACCTTGCACAACACAAATGGCAAGTGGTTGGATTTGGTAGTTTGAATGGAGGAAATCCATGTTCTTCTCGAAAATCTCTTGCTCTATTATGATGCAGGTTTGTACGTGAAGTCCTATCATCATCGTTGCTGGATTCCGAGTTCACATCTTCAGCATCACTCATGCGTATGTCGATTTCATCTCGTTGAACACCTACATGATGACCTAAGTTAGAGGATTGTAATACATGAGTTCATTTGTTGATATCCATGTGTATCATAAAATGTACTTAATAGATTTCAATTCAGTATATGGTATATGTATAATGTATGAACTTATATTTACCTTCTCTTGTAGAGGTATTCCCACGCGAAGTCGAGGTTTCAAAGTGATGATTTAGATGATTATTAAATGTGAATGGGTTATGAGGCAAAGGTGTAACATGACTTCTTCCAGAAAATCGTGTAACACATGTAATAGTAGCAGCTGTTTCTGCATTGAAAAATTGATTAAAAATTTGAAATGGAAAAATAGTATGGAGATATTTGTGAAATGTGCAGACATGGAAATTTTTTTTTTTTGAAGTGATGTGATGTTCACTGATTTCTTCTTACCAGCAGGTTGTGTAAATGTCGGTGTTGATGTGGATGCTTCAGCTTGGTTGTTGGGAATTGAATTAACATACATCGGCATTGGTATTGACCGTGATAAGCGACCAGAGGACACTCTAGCAATTGAATTAACATGCGCACCAGTGCTTGTTGCGGTAGATGATGAAGTACTCGAATTTGATGTCTGCGGCAGGTGGGTTGAGGATGAATTTAAATTTATTGGCACGGGAATAGATCTAGCAAGGCGACCCCTTGCACCGGGGCTAGTTGGGAATTGAGGGCCTACATATATTGAACACAATTATAGGTTAAGAAAGTATTTATTAATAATAATGAAAATGGTCCACTTGTAATCATATTTCTTCTGTTACATATATATAACCTAAATCCATTTGTAGTTGTGCTCTAGTCGACTGATTAGATGTTCTTCGATTATTTGTTAGCCTAGCTCGTCGTGAATGGTAATATTCACGCCTTTGAGCCAAATATGCTTCTCTTTGTTCCGCAGTCATCGCTTCTCTTCTTTCTCTCGCTCGTGTGCGTGCTCTTTCTCTTACTCGTTCAGCTTGAGCGGCCAGATCTTGAATAGTGTTGGAAGGAACGTGGGAATCCATGTGAATTTGTTTGTCGCTAGTCTCTGCAATTGTAAATTTCATGACAATAACTCTAGTACACTTTTAGTATCTTTTTTTTTTTTTTAGAACCACAACAAATGTATTAATAATCACGGATGTGCCGAAGAAACAATGTCTAAAACAGCAAAAGAGACATGAAGAGAAAAAACAAAGTTATGTAAAGCTAACTTCGCCAAACTATGAGCCGCACTATTATTCTCTCTATGAGTATGGCTGGCTTGGAAAGAAGAGAATTTTTTTCCAAGCAACTTGATTTCTTCAAAGATGAGCCCCAGATTAGCAAGAGAAAATTCCCTGTCCAGATTTCCATTGATTACATTTAAGCAGTCGCCTTCTATGATAAATTTGATGAATATAACTCTAGGACACTTTTAGTAATGGAACCCACCTAAGTAATCCAGCATTTGTTACTATATTAAATCTTTGAAGGAAGTACCATCCTCTTTTGAAATCCTTGAATATAATATATTTACCATTGCTCTTTGAGATTTTTTCATCACCAAAATTTGAAACCGAAGGATTAAATTTGTAAGTCAAAATCATCTTCTTATTAAACTGCCTAAAGTAAATGAATTGAAACTGAACAAATTTAAAAAGAAGGAAATATATATATCATCTTCTTATTAAACTGCCTAAAGTAAATGAATTGAAACTGAACAAATTTAAAAAGAAAGAAATATATAATAATCAAATATACCTGAAGTGCCAAAGTCTTTTGCAAAGAAGGAAGGTGTTCCACCTAAAAATTAAGAAGATCAGCCCCAGATTACCAAGAAGAAATTCCCTGTCCAGAATTCCATTGATTACATTTAAGCAGTTGCCTTGTACGATAAATTTGGTGAATATAACTCTAGGACACTTTTAACTGCCTAAAGTAAATGAATTGAAAGTGAACAAATTTAAGAAGTTCAGATTGTTGAGTCTATTGAGCTTACTAAACTGCCTAGAAATCATCTTCTTATTAAACTGCCTAAACTAAATGAATTGAAAGTGAACAAATTTAAAAAGAAAGCAAAGCAGGAAGGTGCTCCACCTAAGAATTAAGAAGTTCAGATTGTTGAGTCTATTGAGCTTACTAAACTGCCTAAACAATTAGAACCATGTCTTTTTAATAAACAAATTCGCAGAACCTAAATAAACTAAGAAACCTAAATCAAGTAAGAAATTATTTTTAGCAACCCAAAATGAAGAAAAAAATTTAGCAACCCAAAATCAAGGAAATCGGAAAATTGAGAAGAAGCTATGAAAATAAACAGTGGAAATTAGAATGCCGCCTAAACAATTAGAACCATGTTTTTTTAATAAACAAATTTGCAGAACCTAAATAAACTAAGAAACCTAAATCAACTAAGAAATTATTTTTAGCAACCCAAAATCAAGAAAATCGGAAAATTGAGAAGAAGTTATGAAAATAAACAATGGAAATTAGACTGCCTAAACAATTGCAGCCATGTTTTTTCAATAAATAAAATTGTAGAATCATGTGGGAAAGTTTTTTTTTTCCCCCAAAATCCAAGAACTGTCCCAAACTCATGAAAAAGAAACTGAAAAGTTAATGGGTTTACCTTGGGAGTGAGAATAAACAATGAAATTGAGAATAGCAGAGAGAGAGAGACACGTATGGTTCCATGGGTAGTGATATTTGAGAATTGAGATGAATTCAAATTTCCTTGGACTCCGGAGGTGCGGTTGAGTGGAGTGGAGGTAGAACTGAATTTATGACAATTTAACCCTGATAATGAATATACGACTATAATGTGAAACAGGGTTAAATATGGAAAATACTTTTTTGGTATAACAACTGTCCAATTTTTTCCTTTCTTGACATGTTTGCCCTTGGATCTGGACTATATAATTTCTGTGTTCGAAATTTGAGGGGCAATTTGTGTAAATTTTTAGGGAAAACTGTCATTATGTGAGAGGAAATGCCTTTCTTTTTATTAGTAGTATAGATATATATATATATATATATATATATATATATAGGATTAGAATTGATGGTATATAGATATGCGTTTAATTTCAAACATTAACTCCGACTTACGTATCTACTTGGCAAATTGGTTTTAGTATTCAGTTTAATAGGCGAGGGGAAAAAAGGATTCTCGACATACTGAGAACAAAGTAATAAGAGTCAAGAAGAAATATAGCAGACGATACTATATATATATATAGTAAAAGAAGAGTTGGATAGCTTACAGCAGAATCAGAATCGCTGGATAAGCCAGGAATGATAATTATGATTGGGTTTTCACCATCATGTTGCAAGGCATCATCCACTGTAACGTTTGGTTTCTTAACTAAAGAAAAATAAAAGGGAATTTAGTTTAGTGTAAATGAAATGTAATAACTCAAGTAAGTGAATAAAAAAATCATCCAGAACTTAATCAAATATGCATCAGCAACATGTTAATTTAGTGATAACTTCAAAGTCATATGCCAATATAAACATTAGTAAACCTTTGTATATCAGCTAAAATCAAGGAAAGCTTATATTGATGTCTGATGACAATGAAATCAACTGAAATATAAAGTAAGTACATCTAAACCATTATGTGCCAATGGTCCTCAAAGACAGACCCTCTAGAAATCAGGACTAACACAATTAAATATCAAATAACAGGAATTGCTTAGATTCCCACTGCCATCTTTCTAAACTGAACTACAGAAAGTCAACTATATTTAACAAAAGCATAATTGCTTTCATAGCCAACTTGACTAGACATTTACATATTGAATATAATGTAATTATAAAATGAAGAAACTTGATGATTTCAGCAAACCTGTAATTATTCAAGATCTAAGTTAGTCCCATGTACTGTAAAACCAAAGTAAAATCAAAACTATTAAAAAAGAAAAATATCACTTCTCATAAAAATGACACTAATCAACACACATGATAAAACAATTATGCCTATGCAGTATGTTGGCATTCCAAGTACTCAACTTTAAAGGAGAGAATAAACTTTAAAACTTCACAAGCCAAATTTGCAAAACCAATAAAAATATAAACCTTCTTTAAAAATTATCACCAACAAGAACTGTCAACATAAAATGTCTTTATATAGTTTTCGAGTAAGCAATTGAACGAAAATTACACCTTTGAATATGAAAAAGTTCTGCCAAACAAAAGAGCTCCAGTTCTTTAAATAAAATTACAAGATGACAAATTATTGCAACAGTGAAATTACTCAGCAAATGAAAAGGAATATAATCAAGTTTAATGATATCAATGTCACAACAAACAAACATTTGCATTTCAAGCTTCATGAATTGCAGCCTTCTCATTATAGTATTAATCACAGGCGAAGAATCAACAGAAGGCTTCAAGATGCAAACACACAATCCTAAATGAAGCTCAAACTTAAGAATAAATGCAAATGTGGTTGAACTGAAACAAACAATAGATAGGAAAACCAAATAAACGTTCCAGATTACGAAATAAAATGGTAAACCTATATGACTGGTGGCGAGTAGGAGGGTTGGTGGCGCGGCGGCGGCGACGATGAATAGGGGGAGGACTGGTGGCGCGACGGTGGATAAGAGGAGGGAATTAGGTCAATTTTAGGGACTGGTGGCGCGACGGCGACGAAGATGACGGAATTAGGTTAATTTTGGGGGTCGGAGGATATTTGGTCGTTTACTGTGAAAGAGAAAGAAAAACTTTGACTTATTTTTTTTTCATAATTAATAGATTTTGTTATTCTAAAAAATTAAAATAAGTTGGGGTTGTTTAAGTAAACTTATGTTAAAAATTATTACCTTTTCAAAAGGTAACCGGTAAAATTTCTACCATTTGGCAAAATACTAAAGGGGACCTAATAATAATTAACACAACTGGGAACTAACCACAGAAAATCCCTTCTAAATAATGGCTCGACAGGTGATAAACTCGATAAACAATGAGAACAATGGAAAACAAGGCCGTAATAATGAATAGACCCAACAAGATCACCCCGTTAAAAGCTTAATTAATTAATGAGGCCCAAAATTGGCCCATACACAACATGTTAAATTATTTAAATCAGTAGAGAAATTAATTTAGTTAAGATCAAATAAGTTATAGAAAGTGGACACGTAATCAATTAATTTGAAGGGAAATAATGGATAAGTTAATCTTAACCTACTCCCAAAATATCTCAGAAGAGGTTAGACATGTGCTGGAAATAATAACCTAAGTGTGAACACAATAATTTTCTAAAGGTGTAACAACTGTCGGGGACTAGGACGTGCGTAAATGCTGAAGTGAATTAAAGACATGCCTAAAAAAGGGAAAAGTGGAAGAAGTGGACAACCGTCAGGAGAATGGGGCAATAAATAAGACGACATGAGCATCATTACACACACAATCAATCAAACAACCCAATTATATCAGGCATAATGCCTCATTACACACACAATCAATCAAACAACCCAATTATATCAGGCACAATGCCTCTCTAAAGTCAGTGACGCCGCACCTCAAGCAAGATGTAAGTTGCAACCTCTCATGTGAGTGCCCACGTACTGGCGTGATTTTATTCGTTAAGTAGCCATTTGCCTGATGAATTTGTAATCTGGTAACCATTTGCCTGATAACTATGTGCTGAGTAGCCATCTGCTGGTCAATAGCACGATTGGTAGCCATCTACCAAGGTTGAGCGATCCATACATTGTAGCCATCTGCCATCAATGTAAATTTTATGTCATCTCTTCTGATTATCCTGATCATGTGGTCTTGATAATCCGGATAAATGTTGCATATCACAAATCAGCTTGTATGGCAGTTTCTGCCAATTAAAGAGTCAATCTTCAGGAAGTTAAAATGTCTATCAACTTGTTTGGCATACTGATGCCCAAAGGAGTTCAGTTATAATTTACATACATGCTAGTAAATCAGGGGAATAGAATTGGCTAGATTTCATGTATCTTAATCTTTCAACATTATGTTTATTTTAACACATCGAAGCATTTTGCGTTAATATTATGATTTCATTTATAAATATGTTTTCATCGAGTGAATCCGATTTGTTTATGGTTATATTGATAATATGTTAGATCAGACTGTAAATTAAGTTTATCATGTTTTGAATCGCTTGATAATCAACTACATAACTGATATTTCTGTAAATCTCATATCGAGTGAGCCACTGATTGGCTACAAAGTTTGGCATTTCAATAAAGACTATCATAAATTGTTAAGTCATGCAACCAGGTAGACATTAAAAAGATTAGGGGTAGAGTTTGCCTACTCCACCACAATCAACTGATTAGAAGTCAGACCTTATCAGCACATTGATTTGTGTTTAATATTTTATGTTCATTTTAAACCATTATGTTTGCACGCACAAACATTGGCATACCCCGCACTTATTTTATTTCATGTCGAGGTAAGCTAAACACAAAAACAAACGAACAATATTTTGGCACGACCAGTAGGACTTGATAGTCTTTTGCCAAAAAACTTTATCTCATGTTAACAAACTGATTTCCTATTCTGCGACAGATGATTCAATCGATAACACGAAAGAAATGGTCGAAGTTAATACGGGGAAGGTCTGATCTCAGACACTTTCCGACGTTAGAAGATTTGACAACAATTTTAGTCTCAATGGAGGGAATGAGTGGAAACACAGTCAGAATAAGTTCGAAATTTTATGAAAGACCTTGAGGAAAAACAGGGAGAATGATCAAACGTGATCAACAAATTCGTGAATATGCTCTGCACGACCACTGCTGCTAGTCAGGCTGTTGGCCCCAAGTGGTCAGATGAGGTCTAGAGGGGGGGCGGGGGTGAATTGTTGGGTTTTTATGGGTATAATTGTCAACTACAACAGTGCGGAATTTAAAATTTTTTGTTTATACACCAAATCCCAGGGTTTCTTATTAGCACATGAGAATAAAGGTTGAATTTATTTTCAGCAAGCATATACTAAAAATAAATAAATGGTAAAAGTTATTTTACCTCACCACAGGCAAGGTGGTGGTTTTCCTCCGGTCTTCAATTGTTCACTAGAGCACCCCAAGTGTTGTGCCTCTAGAGAAAGTTTACACCAATTGGATTTGAGTAACTTCGCGTAATCCCCAGGCTCAGAACTAGGATTAAGGAATTGTCTCGTCAGGAATTGGATTCAGATCCAGGAAGAAAACTTGGAGAAAAATCCTACACAGGGGTGGGGCGATTTCAGAGAAAACTGAACAGGGAGAGAAATCGATTTTTCTTTCTCAATTAGTTGGCTGAAAATTTTCGATAGATCACTTCACAATTTTCGATCTCCTCTCCCTATTTAATGGGGTTGTTAGTTTGTTGAGATTTTCTTGCTATCTTGAAGAGATTATGATATATCTTTTATATTTAGAAGAGTCCTTCTAGATATAAAATATATCTCTTTGCATATCTTTCCTTATCTCCTAAGGAAACAAGATATGCCATATCTCTTCACAAGATATGCTATATCTCTTCAGAAGAAAAATCTCTCCTAACCTTTCCCATTAAAAATTGGCCCTGATAAATCAATTATAAGATTAATTAATTTCCTAGCATGATTCGGCCATGCTTGATTAATTGATCATGAGATCAATTAATTTATTCAACCATGCCCACATGCTCCATTAATCTTTAAATCAATTCAATCAAGTCACCCTTAGCAAAATCGGCCCATGTAAGATTTAATCAATCCTAGATTTATTTATCTTAACAATAATTGGCCCATATGCTTTAATTAATTAATCCACTATTAATCAATTAATCCCTTTTCAATTAACACCTTAATTGAGGATTTAATCAATCAGAAATTCCAATTGATTCATTAATCAGTTACTTCTAATTAATGATTCTCCACTCAGAATTAATACTTTAATTCTTGATTAATTAATTAGTTACTTCTAATTAATTCTTCTTCTTTTTGAATTAATACTTTAATTCATTTATTGATTTAATTCCTTAAATCAATTGATTCCTTTCAGACTGTCACTGTCCAACTGTATTGTGTGTGACCCTCTAGGTTCACCATCAATTGGCAGCAGGCCCACGACTTTCGTGATTTAATTAGTGAGCAATTAATATGTAGTTAATTGCTCCGATCAATTAACCACTTTAATTGACCACTCCAGAATTAATTTCCCTATTAATTCAGGAGTACCCACACCTCATGGTCGATGTCTAGCCACAAGCCCATGAGGCCCAACTTCAGGTGAATTGATATTCGTGAACCTCCAACTCTTATAAATGCCATGTACATACGGTCCTTCTAGCGACTAATTTCCCGATTGAGACCTAGGGTGTGTGAATTGGTCGGCACCTCTAATTATCTCAATTCTGTACTTTCTAATTCAGGATAATAATTCCAGTGTGACTGCTAAATTTGTAAACCCCTTTCCAAATCCGTCACTGACTGCGGCCGCAGATTCCTTGGATATCATTATCTAAGAACGTACAGGAAATTCTCTCATCTTATCAAGATGAGTCGATAGATCCTATATTAGTACTAACCATCCGCGCACACGTTCATACGCACCCAAAGTAGTCGCACAATGACCAAGCTATGTGGTCGGCTCCTAATTCAAAGTACGTATTCCCGTGTACCGAATTCGCCCTAGTACCTCAAGTCAAAGGACTAAATCGTACACTATTATAAGTCTTGAGAGACATCCCATTACCGATATGCTTATTGCACTTCCACGATGGGTCTCTCTATTCGGGTCGTTCGATGCGTTCGATCCCCTATCGAACCACCTAGTCATATGCACTAGCATTCAATGCCTTGTTCATGAAACGACAACAAATTCACTCCATGTGAATCATGCATAATCCTACAAGTCTTGACAATTCATTCGATACCCCGTCTCGATATGAATCTATGACTTGGAACATTTTTGAGATCACGACCTTTGAGACTATTTCATGATTAATCGCACCCAATACTGAAGTGAATAATCCCGTAGTCATGAGTGATCTCAGGGTTTCATCCAATCGCTTAGATACGTTCGCGAGAGATGAAGTTGGCCATTGTTTAATTCACGTACTATGAATAAACGGGCGTATTATCTTATGAATCATAAGATTGCTTCTAAAGGAAGTTCCTTAACAAGCTTATATTTGTTGGCTTGCTGGGCACTATCCTATCATGAATAGACCTCTGAAAATTTTAGACTTTAAAAACTTTCAAGTCGTCAGTCAGCAGACTAAGCTTATATAGAACAGTAAGCTGACTAAGCTGATCGTGAACAAATCTTGAGCAGCAGAGTTGACCACTCTTCTGATAACTACTTAGCTGATTTCAGCAAAAATCAGTTTTAAAACAGAATACTTGCAGCGGATAATTTAAAGTGTTTTTCACAAGTAGACTTAGTCTTCTTAAAGATTTTATCCCCAGTTTTTTAAACTCCGTTAAAAATCTTTAAACAAACAATTCAAAGTGTTAATATATGCAGTTATGAGATATGCAAGAAAACTTATGCAAAATAAAACACAAAGAATTTTTATAGTGGTTATATGGATAAAAATCCTTTAGTCCACTCTTCCAAGTCACTTAGATCTTGGGTTATACTATAATCACTTAGATTACAATACACTCTACTTACGCTAAACAACAAATGTAAAGGCCGCAAGCTCGCAATAGGGAATCACAAAGAAACACCTATCCACTGAAGTTAGATCACTCATGTTGAGGGGTATTTTGGGACTCTACATTATGAAACCCGGGCAAGATCGAAGAGTGTAGAATCCGACCTCGTGAATGTAAAGCCGAACCTAAGTCGCGGGCTTTATAATCCGACCACCCAGGGAATGCTCGTGGTCGGATTTTACTGTTGGGCCGACCATAGGCCCAAGCCCTTGGGCCGAGGAAATGTAACCCTGCGGATGGAGTAGCTAGCTCACCACTTTTCGCTATAAATACCACCTACATTTATGACGCCAGACACGCTTTCCCAGGTGCACTCTGCTCGAAGCTGCTGCTCGAATAGATTAGTTCGGCCATTTTATATGTATTTCGCCCTCTAGTGATAGGATAGTGCCCTGCAAGCCAACAAAATAGCTTGTAATAGGAACATTATTTTATCTTGACAGAATCTTTGATTTATCAATTAATACGAACTGTTTATTTTATTGAGAATTCATAATATAAACAAATGGCCATCTTCATCTTTCGCGAACACATTTAAGCGATTGGTTGAAACCCTGAGATCACTCATGACTACGGGACTATTCACTTCCAAGTCATAGATTCATATCGAGACGGGGTATCGAATGAATCGTTAAGACTTGTAGGATTATGCATGATTCACTAAAAGTGAATTTGTTGTCGTTTCATGAACAAGACATTGTTAATGTCAGTGCATATGACTAGGTGGTTCGATAGGGGATCGGACGCATCGAACGACCCGAACAGAGAGACCCATTGTGGAAGTGCTTAAAAAGCATATCGGTGGTGGGATGTCTCTCAAGACTTATAACAGTGTACGATTTAGTCCTTAGACTTGAGGTGCTAGGGCGAATTCGGTATACGGGTGTGCATACTTTGATTTAGGAGCCGGGCACATAGCCTGTCCATTGTGCGCCTACGTTGGGTATGTATAGTCGTATGCGCGGATGGTTAGCATCAATATAGGATCTACCGACTCATTGTAATGGATGAGGGAATTTCCTGTACATTCTTCGATTATACATTCCGAGAAATCCATGGCCATGGTCAGTGACGGATTTGGAAAGGGGTTTCCAGATTTAGCAGTCACACTGGAAGTATTATCCTGAATTAGAAAGTACAGAATCGAGATGATTAGACGTGCCGACCAATTCACACACCCTAGGTCTCGATCGGGAAATTAGTCGTTAGAGGGACCGTATGTACATGGTACTTATAAGAGGTTTAAGGTTCACTAAAGTCAATTCACCTGAAGTTGGGCCTCATGGGCTTGTGGCTAGACATCGACCATGGGGTGTGGGTACTCCCGAATTAATAGTGGATTAATTCTGAAGTGGTCAATTGAAAGTAGTTTGATTGATCGGAGCAATTAATTAAATAATTAATTGCTCACTAATTAAATCACAGAAATGTGAGCCTGCGGCCAATTGATGGTGAACCTAGAGGGTCACACACAAAAGCTGGAACTGTGATAGTCAGTGACAGAACGAAATGATTTAAAGTAGTTAAATCAAGATAAGGAATTAAAGGAATAATTCCTGGAGAGAAATTAATTAGATTTATCTAATTAATTAAATTGAATCTTTAATTAGATTTATTGGATTATTTAATTAAAGTGTTAATTAAATAAATGGGCCATTTAATTAAAGTGGTTAATTAAATGACTTGGGCTGTTTAATTAAAGGACTAATTAAATAGAGAGGGATTGGGCCAGGCTTATCTGATAGCCCATTAGCTAGGAGATAAGATTAGGGATAGGGTTTGAACTCTCCTATAAAAAGGAGTCTTCAAGATTCAAAACCCTAACCCAAGCAAAAAGGAAAAACCCTAATCTTCTCTCCCTCACTAGCCGCCGCCCCCTCCCCAAGAAACCCTAGCCGCCGCCGCCTAGCAACCGCCGCCGCCGCCGCCCCTGGTTGTAGATCGGCCGTGCAACTCTCTCCCTCTTCCGTTCTGCATCTAGAGTTAGATCCAAATCCAACTCTTGAATCTGAGCTGCTTTTCTCCTAGTTCTGAGCCTGAGGATTAAAGTGATTGCAGATCCAGCTGGTGTGGACTAATCTCTGGAGGCACAACATTTGGGGTGCTCTAGTGACCCAAAAGAAGACCGGAGAAACCACCACCTTTGCCTGTGGTGAGGTAAAATGTTATTTTACCAACTTTTCGTTTTAGTATCTGTGCTGAAATGAATTCATGCTTATTTATATGTGCTAATAAGAACCCTGGGTTGTGGTGTATAAAATTTTAAATTCCGCACCGTTGTAGTCGACAATTATACCCACGAAAACCCATCAGTGGTATCGAAGCCTAACTTATTATGCGCATATAAATAAGGCATGAACGCATCAATTTATGTGTTTTATATATGATTGCTGTGTTCTGGTATTTGATTCTTGCTTGTTATGATATATTGAGTGTTCGGATTTTTGCACTTTTCGGTTTTTGGGCCTAAAATGTAATTTCCGAAAATTGGAGGGCTTGTTTGCAAATTGCGATTTTTTATAAATCTGGACAGAAATTGAAATTTTGTTTTTATGCAATTCTGGACCAAATTGTAAATTCTGAAATTTTTCAAATTTTGGGTCATTTTGCAATTTACGAAAGGTTAGGGGTGTTTTTGCTATTTTCCGTAAAACTGGGGTCTGTTTTGCAATAAACAAAAGTTTCTGGAAATTTGATCAATTTTCTGCTTTCTGGTCCAATTTGCGTATTCTGGAAATTTTGGGGCTATTTTGTAATTTCCAAAAGTTGAGGGGTCAAAGTGTAATTTTCAAAAATTCAGGGGCCGAACTGCAATTTTTCAAACTTGAAAAACAGAAACTGTTTTGTGCACTAAAGGTGTTTAGTAAATCCGGAAAGTCAATTTTATCATAATTAGTAGGGACTTAAAGTGAGAATCAAAGGGTCATTTTAAAGGGGTTTAAAATGATGTTAGGGATTGTTTTAGAAGGTGTTTTAAAACTAGAATCTAAATGTTTTAATAGGCTGTTTTAAAACATAATTAGAAATAAGGAAAAGGGGTTTTTGCTTGTTTCTTGCTCTACGTGAAATTGTTTACGTGGTTTTTGATCGCGCCGAGCCTTGACCCTTAGGGTAGATGTGATTGGTTATTTTTATCTTATTGGTTTTATTGGGCCTGCGAGCCTTAAGTTTTGGGCCACTTTGAGCCATTGTAATAGATAGGGCTTTACTGTTTTATTAGTTTAGAATGGAGGCCCGTTACATGCAAGGTGGGAGCCCATGAAGACTAAATGTCATGTATGCATGGTAAAATGTGTAATAGAGTAGGTCTCTTTGAAACCTAATAGATTGACCAATAGGACCATCGTCTTTGGCTCGATGGTGGTCCGCATAGGAGGCTCCCGATCGAAAAACATACTGTGGTAGCATGCATGCTAGGTGTGTATGTATTTATTTACGTATTTATATCTGAGCTTGTATGGTGATGCGCGCTAGTTATAATTAGATCGTAAATAAAAGATAATGCATAACTGGAACGGTGAGATCTCGAGGAGAGTTACCTCAAACTCTTAAACCCGAAAATCCCCTCTTGAAAATAATATTAAGTCATATTGGGTACATTTAAAATGATGTTTTAAGGATCCAAGCCTTCCATCAATAGGGACTAGTGTATGTTGTCTACTTATCGTTGAAGGTGATCCAGAGTCTGGCACCCTAGGCGAAGAAAGGGACAATGCACGAAATTCCTTGATTCTCGTTTTTAACTAAACTAGACAAGGGTGGGGACTGGTCGGGATGTGATTATCGACCGATAACTAGTTACGGGGACTTCACGACCGGGCCAGTTGCTCATCATGATTGATGGGTTAGACTTAACGATTAGTACCACTTATGATGTAGCAGTGCTAGATAAGTGCGAAGACCGAGGCAAAATAGCTTGAAGGTTGTGGAGGAACACAATTGGTAAAAGTATACCTACCTGGGGAGTTAATTGTATGGCCACGAGTCGTGGGTGCAATTAATGTCTGCTGGGACGTCAAGACCTACTAGGAGATTAGATTTCCCGAACAATTAAATGGGTAATTGTTTCGAGAAAATAGTGGGAGAACTTTTTCGATAACAAGTCCAACATCGTTAATTATAAGTATTAATATAGATCAGTCAGCTAAACGTTATCATTTACTTTTGTAGATCAATTCTGCAAAAATGTCTAAGAATCCATTAGCTATCATCCTTGACTCTAACAAACTGAACGGATCAAATTTTATCGACTGGCTTAGAAATCTGAGGATAGTCCTCGACTCCGAGAAAAGGGGTTACATTCTCGATGCACCCATGCCTGGTGCACTTCCGGAAGGGGTTTCGGAAGAGGAACGAGCTACCCATCAAAGGTGGGTCGACGATGATATTCAGGTTCGTTGCCTCATGCTGGCATCAATGACCAATGAGCTGCAGAAACAGCATGCAAGGATGTTGCATGCTGCTGACATAATTCTTCATCTCCGAGAGCTATTTGGAGAGAAGTCTAGGACCGAAAGGTTCAAGACTACAAAAGAATTATTCAATCTGAGAATGGCTGAGGGTTCAAGTGTGAAAGATCACTGTTTGCGCTTCATTAATCTGGTTGAAAAACTGGAGAACTTGGAGGTAGACCTGCACGCTGATCTCTCCACTGACCTGCTCCTCCATACTCTGCCGCGCTCATTTGATCAGTTCGTGTTGAACTACAACATGGAAGATAGAGCACACGCTCTACACGAACTGACCAATTTATTGGTCACGGCAGAATCAACCCTGAAAAGGGAGAAGTCTGTCATGATTGCTGAGCAACCCAAGGCTGCAAAGCCTAAGAAGGGCAGGAAAAAGAAGAAGAAAGTAATCTCTTCTAAAACAACCAAGAAGGTTGTCGAGAAGAAAAGAAAAAGCCCAGAAGATGAATGTTTCCACTGCAAGAAAGCAGGGCACTGGAAAAGGAACTGCCCAGACTACCTGAAAGAGGTGGTCAAAGGTATTTTCTTTATTGAAGTTAATATTTCTATTAACTGTGCATCTTGGGTGTTAGACACCGCAGCCGGTTCTCATATCTGCAATGATTTGCAGGTGATGGGAGCAGTAAGGCCTCTTAAACCCGGGGATAGAATCCTGCGCTTTGGAAACGGAGCTAGGGTTGCGGCAGAGGCCATAGGAGACGTTGAATTAGTTCTAGGAAATTTTTCTTTGGTTTTGAAAGACTGTTTGTACGTACCGACAATTATCAAAAACATTATTTCTATTCCTTTGTTGGATAATGATGGTTTTTGTTTTTCCATTTCAAATGGAAGTTTTAGCATAATAAAAGGTGGTTTTACTTATGCTTGTGGTACTTTGATAGATGGTCTTTATTCCTTAGAACCTGCTAATTCTAATGTCATGCACATTCAATCAAAGAAAAGAAAACAAGATGAAAACAATCCACAACTTTGGCACGCTAGGCTTGGACATATTTCCAAGAGTACAATTCAAAAGTTGGTCTCCTCTAGGGCTCTTGAAATAAAGAACCTAGATGATCTCCCAACTTGCGAATCCTGTCTCAAGGGAAAAATGACGAAAGCGCCTTTTACTGGGAAACCGGAGCGAACCAAACAAACCTTGGATTTAATCCATACTGATGTTTGTGGACCACTGAGTATCAGTGCGAGAGGAGGATTCTCATACTTCATAACCTTCACAGACGACTTCAGTCGTTATGGGTATGTATACCTGATGAAGTATAAGTCCGAAGCTTTTGATAAATTCAAAGAGTTTCGAATGGAAGTTGAGAATCAACTTGGACATAGTATCAAGGCACTTCGGTCGGATCGAGGTGGTGAATACTTAAGTCAAGAATTCCTCGATTATCTTGTAGAGAATGGAATTCTCTCTCAGCGAACTCCTCCTAGGACACCGCAGTTGAATGGTGTGTCTGAGAGAAGGAACAGAACTTTGTTAGACATGGTTCGTTCCATGATGAGTTTCGCTGACCTTCCTTTTTCGTTTTGGGGCCAAGCCCTATTAACTGCTTCGAAGATAGTTAACATTGTACCTTCAAAGTCGGTGCCGACGACGCCATACCAAGAGTGGTTTGGTAAAGCACCCATATACTCATATCTACGAGTATGGGGATCTCCTGCCTATGTAAGAAACAAGAAAGGAGATAAACTAGATAGTAGATCTAGTTTGTGAAAATTTGTGGGGTATCCAAAGGAATCCATTGGATACCTGTTCTACGAACCTAAGGAACAAAAGATGTTTGTGTCCAGGAACGCCCACTTCTTGGAGGATGACTTCCTCACTAAAAGAAGCGGGATATCCGTAGAACTTGATGAAGTCTAGGAACTGGACCCATCCCCACAAACAGTGGGAGTTGATCCTGAACCCGTTGAACCATCTAGTACACCAGTACTTCGTAGGTCTGATCGAGTTCGTAGAGAGCCTGAAAGGTATGGCTTTATTCACGAAAACGATCAATTGGACACTGATCCAAGGACATACGAAGAAGCTATGTCAGACATAGATTCGGGTGCGTGGCAGGAAGCCATGCAATCCGAAATGGATTCCATGCATTCCAACAAAGTATGGACTTTGGTTGATCCACCTGAGGGAACCATCCCTGTAGGCTGCAAGTGGATCTTCAAGCGCAAGCTAGGAATGAATGGAGAGGTCTTAACTCATAAGGCTCGCCTCGTGGCAAAAGGTTATTCTCAAAGGCCTGGTATAGACTATGAGGAAACCTTCTTGCCAGTAGCGATGTCTAAATCCATTCGGATACTATTAGCCATAGCCGCGTGGTATGACTACGAGATATGGCAAATGGATGTAAAGACCGCCTTTCTCAATGGCGACATTGATAAGGAAATCTATATGCAACAGCCAAAAGGCTTTACATCTAAAGGAAGTGAGCATAAGGTTTGCAAACTTCAAAGGTCAATCTATGGCCTAAAACAGGCGTCCCGAACCTGGAACATACGTTTTGATGAGACAGTCAAGGGGTATGGCTTCATCAAGAACGTTTATGAGTCATGTGTGTACAAGAAATTCGATGGGAGTTCGGTACAATTTATTGTGTTATATGTCGATGACATTATGTTGATCGGAGACGATATCAGAACGTTGACGCAGACGAAAGCGTGGTTGTCCACGCAATTCTCCATGAAGGATATGGGAGACGCATCTTACGTACTAGGCATACGTATCTATAGAGATAGATCGAAGAAGATGTTAGGTCTCTCCCAATCCCAGTACATTAACACTATACTGAAGAGATTCAGTATGGAAGAATCCAAGAAAGGATTGCTTCCAATGAGACATGGAATCTATCTTTCTAAATCAATGTGCCCTACGAGTGATGAAGAAAGAAAGAGAATGTCTCTCATACCTTATGCATCTGCCATTGGCAGCATAATGTATGCAATGTTATGTACTAGACCTGACGTAGCTCACGCTCTCAGTGTAACGAGCCGCTACCAGTCGAATCCAGGGGAGGAACACTGGACCGCCGTAAAGGCTATCCTAAAGTACCTGAGAAGGACTAAGGATATGTTCTTGGTCTACGGTGGGAGTGGAGAATTGAAACTCGAAGGATTCACTGATTCGAGTTTTCAGTCTGACGTGGATGATTTTAAATCCAATTCTGGATATATATTTTGCCTCAACGGCGCAGCGGTGAGTTGGAAGAGCTCCAAACAGTCGACCACTGCAGACTCAACCACTGAAGCAGAATATATCGCCGCATCAGATGCAGCAAAGGAAAGTGTTTGGATGAGAAACTTCATCCAAGAGCTGGATGTGGTACCTAGCATTGCAAATCCAATAGTAGTCTTCTGTGACAACAATGGGGCAATTGCTCAAGCGAAGGAGCCGAGATCACACCACAAATCCAAACACGTATTGAGGAAATACCATGTGACCAGGGAGATCATAGGTAGAGGAGACATTCAAATGGAGCATGTCGACTCAAAGGATAACGTAGCTGATCCACTAACTAAGCCATTATCGCAAAAGGTGTTCGAAGAGCATCTGACAAGGATGGGTCTTAGAAACGTTTGTGATTGGCTTTAGGGCAAGTGGGAGATTGATAGGATAGTGCCCTGCAAGCTAACAAAATAGCTTGTAATAGGAACATTATTTTATCTTGACAGAATCTTTGATTTATCAATTAATACGAACTGTTTATTTTATTGAGAATTCATAATATAAACAAATGGCCATCTTCATCTTTCGCGAACACATTTAAGCGATTGGTTGAAACCCTGAGATCACTCATGACTATGGGACTATTCACTTCAGTATTGGGTGCGATTAATCATGAAACAGTCTCAAAGGTCGTGATCTCAAAAATGTTCCAAGTCATAGATTCATATCGAGACGGGGTATCGAATGAATCGTTAAGACTTGTAGGATTATGCATGATTCACTAAAAGTGAATTTGTTGTCGTTTCATGAACAAGACATTGTTAATGTCAGTGCATATGACTAGGTGGTTCGATAGGGGATCGGACGCATCGAACGACCCGAACAGAGAGACCCATTGTGGAAGTGCTTAAAAAGCATATCGGTGGTGGGATGTCTCTCAAGACTTATAACAGTGTACGATTTAGTCCTTAGACTTGAGGTGCTAGGGCGAATTCGGTATACGGGTGTGCATACTTTGATTTAGGAGCCGGGCACATAGCCTGTCCATTGTGCGCCTACGTTGGGTATGTATAGTCGTATGCGCGGATGGTTAGCATCAATATAGGATCTACCGACTCATTGTAATGGATGAGGGAATTTCCTGTACATTCTTCGATTATACATTCCGAGAAATCCATGGCCATGGTCAGTGACGGATTTGGAAAGGGGTTTCCAGATTTAGCAGTCACACTGGAAGTATTATCCTGAATTAGAAAGTACAGAATCGAGATGATTAGAGGTGCCGACCAATTCACACACCCTAGGTCTCGATCGGGAAATTAGTCGTTAGAGGGACCGTATGTACATGGTACTTATAAGAGGTTTAAGGTTCACTAAAGTCAATTCACCTGAAGTTGGGCCTCATGGGCTTGTGGCTAGACATCGACCATGGGGTGTGGGTACTCCCGAATTAATAGTGGATTAATTCTGAAGTGGTCAATTGAAAGTAGTTTGATTGATCGGAGCAATTAATTAAATAATTAATTGCTCACTAATTAAATCACAGAAATGTGAGCCTGCGGCCAATTGATGGTGAACCTAGAGGGTCACACACAAAAGCTGGAACTGTGATAGTCAGTGGCAGAACGAAATGATTTAAAGTAGTTAAATCAAGATAAGGAATTAAAGGAATAATTCCTGGAGAGAAATTAATTAGATTTATCTAATTAATTAAATTGAATCTTTAATTAGATTTATTGGATTATTTAATTAAAGTGTTAATTAAATAAATGGGCCAATTAATTAAAGTGGTTAATTAAATGACTTAGGCTATTTAATTAAAGGACTAATTAAATAGAGAGGGATTGGGCCAGACTTATCTGATAGCCCATTAGCTAGAAGATAAGATTAGGGATAGGGTTTGAACTCTCCTATAAAAAGGAGTCTTCAAGATTCAAAACCCTAACCCAAGCAAAAAGGAAAAACCCTAATCTTCTCTCCCTCACTAGCCGCCGCCCCTTCCCCAAGAAACCCTAGCCGCCGCCGCCTAGCAACCGCCGCCGCCGCCGCCCCTGGTTGTAGATCGGCCGTGCAGCAACTCTCTCCCTCTTCCGTTCTGCATCTAGAGTTGGATCCAAATCCAACTCTTGAATCTGAGCTGCTTTTCTCCTAGTTCTGAGCCTGAGGATTAAAGTGATTGCAGATCCAGCTGGTGTGGACTAATCTCTGGAGGCACAACATTTGGGGTGCTCTAGTGACCCAAAAGAAGACCGGAGAAACCACCACCTTTGCCTGTGGTGAGGTAAAATGTTATTTTACCAACTTTTCGTTTTAGTATCTGTGCTGAAATGAATTCATGCTTATTTATATGTGCTAATAAGAACCCTGGGTTGTGGTGTATAAAATTTTAAATTCCGCACCGTTGTAGTCGACAATTATACCCACGAAAACCCAACATCTAGCTTGTACGACATCCTATAATGTTCAAATAGGATCCTCAATACTTGTAAACTGTATCTCAATATTCGGAATATACATACACATTGATCTTTCTCTTATTTTACAGCGTTTACAATATTTATAATATTAATATCGATCATACTACGAATCTGCGTAAGATCAATTGGCGCCCACCGTGGGGCCTTATTTGGGTGTTAGATCGAAAAATGCCTACTACGAGAAGAAATACATATAACTGAGGAGAACCATCCCACGCTGCGGGGGTTCAGAATTCAGTTAATAATGAGCTCGATAATCTATCCAGGGCGGCTCAGCAACCAGAAGTTCCGCCAATCCTTCCCCAGGACAATGCTCCGATCCACACAACTATTGCTGATTTGAGATCCATCATAGGTACCATGTGTAGAGAATTTCTGAATAGTGGCAGGGCTGACCAATCTCCCGTGGATCAACCACCTGTCTATGGGAGACCAGAGATCCCTTCTTCGAACATCCAGAAGGAAAACAGTGTGTTACGAGCTACATCGAATGCACCCGCGCCAAACTTACCTCGAGCTGCTCCCGCGAAAACTAATGTCCGCTCGGAAAACCCGGTGCAATCAGTACATGATGTGGAGGACTCGGTGGTAGGAGAAAGTCACCCTATAAATATGACAGGAAAGAAAAAATCGACCTACAAAAGAATTACAGAATCCGAGCTTGAAAGGATAGTGCAGGAGCGGGTTGCAAAGAAGTTGGATAGGGAAGAAGCAGTGATAGAGGTCCGCCGTGCCGCCACAGCTGTTAGGTGTACCGAAATGAACCAAAATAGAGAAATCATCCAAGTAAATATCAGAGATAGAGAGATCGGAAATAGCATCATGCGATGCTCGCCGTTTTGCCAAGAGATACGTGAAACCAGGAATACAGAGACAGTACCAACAAGGTTACCACGGTATAACGGGACTACCGACCCCGGGGAGCATGTCAACAGTTTCGTTAATGTGATGAATTTATATGGACATTCGGAAGATTTCTGCTGCAAAATTATGGTCACGACCTTTGAAGGAATTGCCCTTGATTGGTTCGGAAAATTACCGCCGAATTCAATATTCTCTTTCGAAGAATTTTGTGACAAGTTTAAGCATCAATTTGCGAGCCAGAGAAAACCTAAGTTGCCGGCAGATCACTTGGGAACGGTCAAGCAATGGGAAGGAGAGACCTTGAGGCAATGGCTATCTAGATTTAGTATCGAGCTATTGAAAGTCGATACCCCTCAAATCGAATATTTATCTTCTCTGATGTTCGAATTAACTAGAAGCATCCAATTTGGAAACGCATTATGTAGGAAGCAACCAAAATCTTTTGAACGAATAATGGAGATTGCTGAGAAGTATATGATTCAGGAGGAGATGAATAAATTAAAAAATGCACATAGCCCAAAGCTCCCTCCTAACAAAAAGCAAGATTGAGCCCCCATACCAAAACCAAGTGACTATGGAGGGACGAATAGAGGATCGGTATGGCAGCGACTCAACGCATATAAGCCGTAGGTACCAGTGCAAAGGCCGAATGCCTACGGCCCACCTTATGAGCAAAATTGTCCCCCCCGGCCTGAAAAAATTTAGTTCACCGAGTTGAATATCCCAAAAGAAGAAATTTTGACTGTATTGGAAGAAGGAAATTTAATTCCCGACGCCCAAAGGATTACCCAGGCAAGACCAGGGGCAATGGGATACGACCAATACTGCAGATACCATAGAGCTCGTGGGCATAGTACTGAGAATTGTTATCAACTGAAAGTTGAGATTGAGAAGTTAATAGCGCAAGGAAAACTTAGGGAGTTTGTCAAAAGAAATAACTACAAAGGCCGATATAGATCCAGGAGTCCTCGAAGGTTTAATAATCAGCAAAAGGAGGTTCGGTATCAGGGAGATGAGCAGTTGAATGGAGTAATAAACGTGATCGCAGGCGGACCAGCAGGAGGGGATAGCAAAAATGCTAGAATTAGGACAATGAGGTCGATAAAATCATCCGTTTCGACCAAAAGGGAAATATTTTCTTTGGAACTCCCATCCATAGAAAATCAAGTCATAAGCTTTAGCGATGCTGATCGACCTTCCGATGTTACTTGGGACACAAATGAAGATGATCCGGATTTTTCCATGGTGTTAACGCTGAAAATCGCTAATTACGAAGTCAAAAGAGTTTTGGTCGACAATGGAAGTTCGGCAAACATTATCTCCTCAGAAGCCCTCGCTCGAATGAATCTTCAGCATCCTCATCTCGATCGAGTAGCCACTCCTTTAGTCGGGTTCGGAGGCTCAGAGATTGTTCCATTAGGAACCATTCTATTAAGCACAACTCTCGGAAAAAAACCCAAAAGTGTAACAATGATGATAAAATTTCTGGTGGTCGAAACACCGTTTGCTTACAACGCTATACTGGGAAGACCTGCTCTAAACACCTTCAAAGCAGTAGTGTCCACTTACCATCAAAAGGTAAAATTCGCAACGGACGGTGGAGTAGGGGAGATGCGAAACGATCAATACATGGCTTGGGAATGTTATAACTCATCTTTAAGCATAAAAAAGAAAGTGGAGCCCGAAATCCCAGCAAAAAGAAAGTTGGTTGATCTGGAGTCAGGCCCGGCATCGAATTTACCAATTCCCGAAACTGAAAAATTGCAGGGAAAGAAAGGAAAGAACGTAGACATGAGCATACAAGCACCCGATCATAAGAAGGAGATATTGGTTCCAGGATCCCCGGAGAAAGTTACCAGAATCGGAACGGAACTAAGTGAAGGAATGGAGTCCATGCTCCTGGAATTCTTGCAAAAGAATGTAGATGTATTTGCCTGGAGCTCGGATGATATAGTGGGAATCGATCCGCGTGTAATAACCCACTCTTTAAATATCGATCCTAAGGCTAAGCCAGTAAGACAGAAGAAGCGTAACCACGGACGCGAGAAGGATAAAATAATTAAGGCGGAAGTCGATATGTTACTGGCTGCTGGTCAAATCAGAGAAATCAAGTTCACCGAGTGGCTATGTAATGTGGTTTTGGTCACCAAGGGTGACAAAGCCGAGAATAAGTGGAGGATGTGTAACGATTTTACTGACTTAAACAAGTTATGCCCAAGGGATCCTTACCCGCTGCCTAGGATTGATATATTGGTAGATTCCACTGCAGGTTTTGTGTTTTTTAGCATGATGGATGCTTTCCAGGGTTTTTATCAATTTTTCATGAACGAGAAGGATCAGGACAAAACCGCATTTATTACCGAGCAAGGAGTGTATTGCTTCATAGTTATGCCGTTCGGTCTGAGAAACGCAGGCGCAACCTATCAAAGACTGGTCAATATGATGTTCAAAGAATTAATAGGAGAGATCATGGAAGTTTATGTGGACGATATGCTTGTAAAGAGCATGACAGAAGAAGACCACATTAAGCATCTCGGCAGATGCTTTGAAATATTTAAACAAGGCAAAAAGTCTGATATCGCAGTTTGAAAAGTTCGATATTCAGCCTGTTCCTAGAGAAGAAAATTTATGGGCTGACATGCTGTCAAAATTCACCGGTGTAGCGGATGGTAAGAAGGAAAGGATTATTACATGGCTGTTATCGAGCAGATCCGCTATCGATCTGGATGTCACCCCGGGCATCGACGTCATGGAAATTGACGAACAAAAGATCTCTTGGATCGACCCCATAATCAATTATCTAAAGAAAGGAAAGCTGCCACAAGATGCTAATGAAGCCAGAAGGATTAAGTATCGATCCCTATCATTTACCCTGATTGATGATAAGCTCTACAAACGATCGTCCTCTGGAATCCTATTAAAGTGTATCTCTGAAGATCAATATAATATGATTCTAAAAGAGGTTCACGAGGGAGAAGCAGGAAATCATGGTGGAGCTCGAGCATTAGCCCTTAAATGTTCGAGGACTGGATATTATTGGCCAACTCTCTTTTCTGATTCGGTAGATTATGTGAAGAGGTGTCATCATTGTCAGATTCATTCAAACTTGATCCATCAGCCAGCCTAACAGATGCACTCTATTCCAATCTGTTGGCCGTTCGATAAATGGGGTATCGACATTGTCGGTCCTTTCCCGACCGCCAGGTCAAGGAAAAACTATGTATTGGTCACGGTCGAATATTTCAGTAAATGGGTCGAATGTGTGGCTTTGACCAAAATCACTCAGTTTCAGGTTATAAATTTCCTACGGAAAAATATTGTCTGCCGATTCGGAATTCCCAGAGTTTTAATCTCCGACAATGGAACACAATTCCCTGGCAAGAAGGTTGTGGATTGGTGTGAGAGATTCGGGATACAACAAATCTTTACATCAGTAGGACACCCGCAGGCCAATGGACAGACGAAGGTCGTGAATAGAGAGATTGTCCGATCTCTGGAAAAGCGATTATCCGACGCAAAAGGAAAGTTGCTTGATGAACTTCCTGGAGTTTTATGGGCTTATAGAACCACTACGAAAGCAGCTACAGGGGAGACTCCTTTCAGCTTGGTTTACGGATCGGAAGCAGTTATTCCAGTCGAGAATCTAATATCTTCTCCCAGAATTGAATTCTATGATCCCGAAGAGAATAAATCGTTGAGGGAAATGGAAGTCGATCATGCAGATAGCAAGAGGGAATGAGCTAAATTGAAAATTCAGGCCATGAAGTCCAACATAGAAAAGGCGTACAATCAAAAGGTTAGAATATGTGCCTTTAAGGTCGGAGATCTAGTGCTGAAAAAAGTGGAGGTCTCAAAACATGTCGGAAAGTTTCAGCCCAATTGGGATGGTCCTTATATAGTGATCGAAGTAGGGAAGAAAGGTTCTTACAAGATAGCTCATCTAGATGGAGAAGTCTTGCCTCGATCTTGGAATGCTATAAATATGAGAAGATATTATGGAAGATGAAGATTATTTAGCAGTTTCTCGCCTATCTATTAATTTATTGTCTAGTTGTGTTCTCTATTTCTCATGTTCTTGAAGACTATCTATTCAATGAATGTTTTATTTGCAGAGGATATTATCTGTCCGTTATACTCAGAAAAGTTATTATCGCCAATCTCTATGCATATTAATCACATATCAAATAAGGGTGAAAGCTGTTGCTATGCCCCTCGAATCAACAAAATGGGTGACGACCCTCGAAAAACGACTAAGGGTGAAAGCCGTTGCTATGCCCCTTAGATCGAAATAAATTAAAGGGTAAAAGATGTTGCTAAGACCCCAAGTTCAAATTATCAATTATCCGAAATCCCGACAATATCATGTTTCGGACTACGATGATCAAGATCTGCTAAGGATGCCAATTTTCGTTCAATTATTATTAATCTTCGATCACTCTATCAACGAGTGACTCTATCGATGAATGAGATAGGCTGAAAACCTCAATCATTATTTATATTTGGCTATTAAAAGTTGAGGTTCGAATATTTCATTCGAGGATAATTACATAGTTGATGTTCGATCATTATAGTTATTATCCTATCAGTTATCAAGATCTGCAAAGAATAACACTTGTCACTCGTGCTTCCGGGGCAAAGGAATTAATGATCGATTGCTATGGATAGAAGCAAGTTTATGGATTAACAAGCAAGGATAATAAAGGAAAATAAATATTTCATTCATACGTTTTTAAATAGTTACAAGAGAATTCTCGATTACAATAAGGAAAGACGAGCTAAACTAAAGTTTACATCCGGCAAAACCTAGTTACAAATGCTTAACTCTACGCTAAGATACTTGAGTAGTCAAAGGAGGAAATGGAAGCTAGTACACTTCTACCCTTCATCCAATGCATCCGCGCTGATCGGTCCACGCACGACCGGGTCGAAAAGTAGGGAAGCAACTACAGTAGGAATCATCTCTAGCGAATCCGAAGACAACATCCTTCAAGTTGCATCTTGAAGAGGTTGAAATCGAGTACAGGAAAACTCCTTCAGCAGTTGACCCACTATCCCGACTGGATGGACGAGAGGATATGGGAATTCGAGCCTGCCCCAAGGATTTGGAATCAGAGAGAGCAGGTCGTCTACCGGTATCCTAGTCGCAATCTTTTTCGTCTATCGATATCCTAGTCGAAGTAAAGTATTATTTGGAGACAAGAAAATAAAAGAAAAGAGTTCGAATACGGATCTCGAACATAATTATTGAGGATCGAATTCGAATATGGGATGTCATTACTAGAGACATAAAATCGTCCACTAAAGAAGGAAACCACTCGACCACAAGCTTCAAATGTATTTTCACAGAAAAGTAAAAATGCGATGGTAAAAACAAGAACCATTCTAGAGTATTTATAAGAGGAGGAAATATACATTGACGGCTCAGATTTACCATAGGGAACGGCCGCGATACGAGCGATAAATGCGCCGACCGTTCCGCTTCTCGAGAAATAAGGGACTGATTGGTTAGAATAGATTATTTCAAACTCAAGATAGGGGAGCTATGCTATCAAGGAGTTATAGATCGGGGATAAAATATCCATACGATGACATTAATTCAGTAGCATTCTAACTGCAAGGGTTGAACTTTGAAAATAGCAAATATTTAACGAAGAAGCTAAGCATCACATAAGGGCATAACAATTATAAAAAGGCACAAGGCCCAATATATCATCCAAGTTCGAAAATAAAAAGCAGAAACAGAAAAGATTATTCAGAATACAGCACAACTGAGGAAAATAAAATAGAATTACAACAACACCATTCCGAAAAAAAGTTACACAAATTTATGATCATGAAGAGCCTTTCGAAGCTCAGCACTACGGGCTGCATAACCACGAGCATAAGCCTCTTTTTCGCGAAGGTCGGAGTTCTTCTTCTCCTGCTCATAAAGCCCTTTGAGCATTTCAAGCTCCTTGCTCAATTGTTGAAAGAGCTCTTCTCCCTGTACCTTATCAGCCTTCTCTTTCTCTAAAGCCAATTTTTCCTCAAGAACACGACCCAACTCACCGTTCTTCTTCTCCAGCTCGAGGGTGATAACAGCACGCTGACTCAACTCCCGCTCAGCTAACACCTTCAATTCAAGAGAGTCTTGCCTAGCCTATATATGAAAGAAAAAAAAAAGAGAGAGAGTAGAAAGGAAAACCTGAGATAAAAAATTCGATCCAGACTGAAACAGCTCCGAGAGATTCTTTCCCTTAGACGCCTCGTCTTCAGGAGTAAGAAGATAGGCCCGTGACGGATTCTCAACAAAATTCTCGAGCTCCACTTCCCGAGCAGACTCATCTTTCGACTCTCGAGGTGGGGATCCAGAAGTGTAAGGGTCATAAAAATTTTCAGTCTTCAAGGGCTCAGTCTCAGTCTTCGAAGGTTCAGTTTCAAGCTTTGAGGGCTCGACATATGTTTCAGAAAATAAAGAGCCATCTCCAGTGGGGGCCAGTTTAGGTTTCTTACCCAAACTTCCCGTTGGGGAATCTTCATTCCCAGCAACAAGATCCTGCAGGGTCTCGATTGGAATGGTTATGTCAGAATAAGGCCTTTTATCGGAAACAAGGGATGATGCTTTTTGCCTGGCTATCGCCCGATGAGAAGTATCAAGATTTTTCGGTGAAGAAGCCTCGAGCTCCTCATCAAGTTCCTCATCCAAAATTGATTTGTTAGGAACAACTTTGGGATGTTTTACTGAAGGCTAATTTTCCTTTTTAGTCTCCCCGCCCTTGGAAGTTTTGGGGGAAGTTGCAGTTGTTTTTGGAGAAGCCTTGGAAGGTTTGTTCTCTTTGGTCGATCTTTGGTCTTTAGATGGACCTTTGCTCTTGGTACCACCCAATAGCAATTTGGGATTGATGGGCTTACCCAATATCTGATCCATAGCAAGCAAAAAGGTAAATTTGAAAGCTCGAAAATAGATACTAAGCGTAAAGCTCCGATCTTAGTGATTAAGAGTGTTAGATGAATGATTTGAAACATCCCTGATATTTATAGAAGTGACATCTTATTTCTGCAATAATTGAACCGTTGCGACTATTAAGAGGCTAAAAAAAGGGAACGATAAACATTGATCGCAAACAACAAAATTCATTCAAACGTTAGCTTCTACAAAATGAGAAGGATATACAGGTTATAAAAAGAAATCGCTGGAAGAAGACCCTATTACGAAAATGTTACCCCTATTACATAACTATTGACCCCTAATTTTTGAACTATGAATTGGTCCTTTTCGAGGAAACGGATCCATTGCCTAAATCAACGCCGAAGGCCATACTCAACTACAAGAGTGATCATTCGGCTCACCATCTGACTCGCCTCCTAAAGAAGATTCGGGATTATCATCAGACAACTCAAGATCATCAGGGTTCGGCATCGGGAAGCCAAACTCCTCGACAAAAGGGGCAAAATGATGATCCTGCCAATTCGTATTTACCTTTGGCAAAGAAGAAGCTTTATAATCCTTCCCTTTTGCATTCTTATAAGGGTTCATGTATTGAAGATATTCATACATCTTGTTCGGAATTCTCTTGGCCGAAACTAGCTATTGAACCCCTTTGTAGAAAATTGTTTGAAGAATCCCACCCATCCTTTTCTGAATTAAGGGATTTAGCACAGGGGACTTCAAGAATTCTCGGATAGCTGGAATTACGGCTTCTTCCCGGCCTTGGGCATATGCTCGCTCGGAATCTTGTTTCACTTGTTCAAGTTCGATTTTCACTTTCTTGAGTTCTTCCTCGAGGGCACTTTTCTCTTTAACAGTGGATAACAAGTCCTCTTCCACGGATAAGGTATGTTTCTTATTGGCAATCTCCAACTCCTCCTTCACCTTCGACAGTTCTCGACGACTAGCAGATAATTTGCTTGTAACGTCATCTAATTGAGCTCGAAGAGTTCTATTCTCGGACGAAACCTGCGCGAGCGCGTTATGAGCTTCTTGCGACTCTTGTTCTAACAAAGACAAACGATATGTCTGAAGTGCGAAGTAATCCCCGGCCTGCGAAGAAAAAAATGGTATCAGCATAATAGCCAAGAAGCCATATGGAATATTTAGATCTAAAAACAACTATTACCTCCTGGTATGATCGAGAAAAATTACTCAGGACTTCGAAGTCTCTTTTAACGGTGTGATCAAGCAAATCCTGTTTGAAACGTCCAGCCATACAAATCCGGGTGGCCTTGTCAAACTCGTTTTCACCATCTTGTCCAAGGTCGGATAGAACGGTTCCTTCTTCTAGATAACCAGCAGCTCTACACCCGCGAAAATGATCAATCATAAAGTCAGCTACATCCGGCTCCGTTCTGCCTGGTCGACATGGAACCAAGTCTGAGCTCTTACCGAATGGTTTTTCTCTTCTCGAAGGCCCTGGATGTTCGGCGTATCGTATCCGATCCATGCGTCTCTCATGTTCTTGTTTGCCCAAAATGCGGGTCCAGGAATATTGACTATAACCAGCGGAGGACGGATTAGAAGTGTCGATCGAGAATACACTGCGCAGAGGACCAGCTACTGCAGGATTCAAGGAACTCGAGCTCCCAACCCCTCTCAAAGCAGGGAATACGTCTGGGATATCGATCGGGTTAATGACCAGATTATCTGTTCCCGTTCCTCGTTCCGTTTTCCTCCTCTTCGGTGGATGAAGGAACTGGCTATGCGTGTCCTTGGGGCGAGCAGTCCCAATCGACATAACAACGGACGCTCGAAACTCCTCAACAAGTTGACCTGTAAGGAAAAAGATGGTATGCTCAGAACAATTGAGCGAACATGTATAACCTACAACAGAGTTAAGCAAAAAATTTATTAATAGCATACTTAAAGGAAGCAAGGCACGGGACAAAGAGGTTGATTCGGACATGCGTCTGAGGGATCGAATAGACCCGCCAGGTGGTTGAATGGACAAAGGGAGAGAGAATAAGAGCGCTGGGGTTGGATAATTACATTTGCTTAAACCAGCCAATCTCAAAATCCTTTCTTGTACAAGGAGCATAGTCTGAAAAGGATCGGATCGGAGCTGGTTCAAAAACTCGTCAGAAAATTGAGGATTAACCTTTTCCTTGATCTTCCGACGACCGTACAACCAAGGCCCTTCACTATCCCATCGATATGGTCTAGTCTTAGAACTACCCGCGGAACGAACGTCGGGACCTTTAACAAAGAAGAATCTTCGTTTCCAACCTTTGGTTTTGTCCACAGCCACGGTCGAAAGGACAGGCCGGTTCGACCCCTGTGAGAAAGAGACGAACCCCGCATTGGAACCCCTGGAAATACTCATCTGAAATACCTGCCAGAAGTTTCGAAAAGAAGCCTCCTCTCCTTTGGCCTCCATGAGGACGCTGAACGCGACAATATAGGCTATAGAGTTCGGAAGGATTTGAGCGGGGGTGAGAAAGAAAAAGGATAGGATGTTTCTTAATAGAGAAATAAAGGGAATGCGCAACCCGTGCGAAAATTGTTTCCCATAAAAAGCCTGGCACCCAGGCGGGGGAGCGGTTGCGCGATCACGATTAGAGGGAATGACGATCGAAAACCCCTCCGGAAGAAATTTTCCGAACTCTTTCTCCAAACTAGCACGGTCTTCCTGAACAAAACTGCAAGAAGTTAGTTCTGCGCCTACTTCAGCACGGTTATGACCGATTGGTCCGGAAGGAGCTTCAGATCTATATATCCTGACAAAAACATTGTCACCGATATTACGTTTCTCTACCTCTTTCTCTTCGAGATCCTCAGCCTGGTTAGCATCTTCGCGCTCGGGATGGAATTCCCCCTCTTCGAAGTCATCGATAAGCCTAAAGTCAGGATCGGATTCGGGATCCTCTCCGACTATGCCCTTGCCCCTTGAATTTCTCGAACTGGACATTATGAACAGATATAGTTGAATGAAAAGGATAGCTTACGCAATCTCGACGCTCCGATCTCAAGTAAAAATGGTTCTGGAAGTAATTCTCAACGATTTAACATATATATAAAAGGTAAAAAAGGTGAATTGCAAACCGGTCCCCAAGTGGTCACGACGATTGAGCTCCCTCAAAGAAAATTCAAAACTACCTCCCATAAATTTACATTTTAGACCCCTATACCTACTGTGATTGCAAGTATCACGATGAACGATGCGAAAAGACATCACGGCCGAAGAATCATTTCAAGGACAGTGCAAGAAACCTTTTTAACGTCAAAATTTATATCAAGGCAAGTTCATTATATGGTTTTCAAGATATGCACTCTTTTTCCCTAATTCGGTTTTTATCCCAATGGGTTTTTCCGAATAAGGTTTTTTAACGAGGCATATCCGAAAAAACATCAGAATGATCTGCTCATCACAACGTTCGAAATAAACTTCTTCGAGCTTAAGCTTCATTTTGCGCTCAAGAAGTGGGGGAGCATTGTTGAGGGGTATTTTGGGACTCTACATTATGAAACCCGAGCAAGATCGAAGAGTGTAGAATCCGACGGCCACCATCTCCGACTACCACCGGCGAGAACCACCATCATTAGGAAGAGGACGTCTCAAGCTTTCCAATGATACCTTCTGATCTTTAAAATTCGAACCCTAAGCCTACCATGCAAGCTTTTAATTGAAGAAGAAGTTGAAGTTCTAAAGTCTTCTACCAACCTTAACCATTCAATTGAGTATAATCATCTTTCACCTTCACTTCAAGACTCAATTTCATCCATGAATCTCTCAAATTTTCAGAATATGTTTAGCCACTTTAGTTCCTTCTTGGTAGAGAGAATTAAGATAGCAAAGTGAGAACATGAGAAAGAAATGCGCCACACTACTACAAGCTTTGCGGTGAATAAAGTGAGAATCTGGGGACCAGATTCTTTTAAGGAGGGGAGATTGTGACACTCCGAAAATTTTCAACTAAGAAATTAAAAATATAAATATATATATTTATATATATATACACACACAAGAATAGTAATTTAATAATACTATACTCAATTGACAAGCTTTAATATTTTTCATGGTACATTAGCAAGACTTGAAACATTGAGGACTCATTTGCACTTAGGACTTTACTCATGGGTTCAATTGGAAGCTTGATGAATTGAGGGGGAGATATGTTAAAAACTTTACATCTAAATATGACTCTCCACCTTCTACATTCATTTTCACAACTCCAAACACTATATTCCCAAATCACAAATTAAATTCTCTCTACCAAGAAGGAACTAAAGTGGCTAAACATATTCTGAAAATTTGAGAGATTCATGGATGAAATTGAGTCTTGAAGTGAAGGTGAAAGATGATTATACTCAATTGAATGGTTAAGGTTGGTAGAAGACTTTAAAACTTCAACTTCTTCTTCAATTAAAAGCTTGCATGGTAGGCTTAGGGTTCGAATTTTAAAGATCAGAAGGTATCATTGGAAAGCTTGAGACGTCCTCTTCCTAATGATGGTGGTTCTCGCCGGTGGTAGTAGGAGATGGTGGCCGGAATCCGGCAAAGACGACAGACTGTGCACTGAATGTTTCAGGGTAATTTTGAGATCCTTAGAGCTAGAATTTGGCTTCGGGTTCTTCATGAAAGTTGTAGAGGAGGCTGATTAGTGTAGGAATGATCAATTTATTTTGTCTTAAAGTGATAATGAGATGGCATAATCAAGGCGGAAGCAGCAGCAGCCCAGAATCTGTGGAAAAATGTATGGTGCGATCATAACTTCGAAGGAGATTTTGACTTGTTTTAAAAAGAAATCTGGAAATGTTTTCTTCATAAAAGTTGTAGACAACATCAATAAATATAAGGAGGTATTATTTTAAAGTAGCAATTATAGTTGTATTAGAACAGAATTGAGTTAAAACCGAAGTTGTATGAATCTGTCAAACAGGGGACAGAAATTCAATGTAACTTTTAGAGGCTCTGTTGACAAACTTGGAGTGAGAATTTGGGGTCGATGTCTTCTTCAAAGTCATAGATATCGTTGATAGCTTTGGAACGGAGTGAATTTTGGATCGATCGGAGATTCATGGGTTACACGGTGCTGGTTGGAATAAAAGGTGGCAGCAGGTAAACTCTTAATTCCCTTTCGAACGCTTAGCTTCAAATTAAATTTAGACATACTTTTTAATTACTTATGAGTCTGAAATTATGAAGATCAAGTATAAAAATAGATGTTGAATGACTTGTGATTAAGATCATATTTGATTTGGGTAAAAATGATAGATTTATCTTATCATCAAATAAGTTTTAGTAGAATCGGAAGTACCTTAGCAAATATGTTATGAAATGGACTTCACCGGTTATCATGAGTCGAATAAATTACAAAGTTCGGATAAATATAGTGGATATCTCATGAAGTATAAACTACTTGTATAGGTGTTGAACGTGTCGTTGGTCACACTCAAGAATAGAGCTTAAAGTTGTTATGTAACGCATCGTCGGAGATCAGGTGAGGGATTCTATCCGTTTCTTTCACACTTTTGGCACAATGCCCTGAGGAAATTGAACATGTTTATTTTGTTGCAAATTGATAACTCATGTTTGATTCTAATTGCTTGATTTAATTATTCTAAGATTAGCTTTTATTAACGGGGTCCAAGCATGTAGTATATTTCTAGACTTTTCATGTCAATGATCCAAGTTTCATTAACTTCTCTTGGATATTATATTTACTTCATATTCATTTTCTGAATTGCTCTTTATCACCCAATATGTTAATCATTACTTCTAATGTGAAATCCTCACATTTTTACTCTCCGGATTGATTGTAATTCGATCAAGCTCTCTTGAACACTTTAAGTATAACTTCTGGGCTTAACTCCCTCCTATTGGACTCCAACCACTAGCCTTTTGAATTGACTGTTCATTGATCGAAATATTCTTGAATGCCTGCTACTCTTATTGAGTCTTTAAACTCATATATCTATTTGATATCTCTAATGCTACTTTAATTCATTTGTCTCCTCGTTATCGTAACATATTTCTGATTCGATTACCTTTCTTGTTAATCCATTTGAGTTTAATTCATTTAGCTTTCTGTTATCTTTAATTGAATTTCAATCTGAATGAATTCTTGTATCATGTTAAATCTCTAACTCTACTTGAATGTTTGATATTCTTGTTTAGACTCTAAACTCGAATCTCATCTCATTACGTCTAATGATACTTTAATTCATATGTCTTCTCATTATTGTAATGAACTTCTAGTTCGATTATCTTCTCGTTATCATAACTTCTGATTCACTTACCTTCTTGTTAACTCATTAGAGTTTAATTCAACTAACTTCTTGTTATCTTTGTCGAGATCCAATCTGGATGAATTCTTGCATATTCTTATATCTCTCATACCACTTGAAATCATATACAAGTTAACTCAATTCTTGTGGAAATTGATACAGAAAGTTTATATCTTGTCTTTTACACCACTACGAGTTCTTATTCCAAAGTTCGAGCACGTAAACCTATTACAAGTACAAGTTACAAGTTATAAGCTTAAAAGCTTACAAGAAAGTTACAAGTCAAGCCACGAGGTCGCTACTCGATGGAATATATATATATATATATATATATATATATATATATATATATATATATATATATATATATATATATATATATATACAAGGTGATATTTATATGGTATACGTGCTCACATCTAACATTACTTTGTTCATATCCATAACTATACATGAAAGTTGCTCCATTCTTAAATTTACATGTGAATTGATTCAAGTACCTTCTATGTCTATCATGTTTGTATTTTGGTTCGTTTATAAGAATCATACCTTATCAATCGTTAATCGTAAAAGTATCTTATTTCCTTTGTTTGTGCTTATACCCTCACTGAGTCATTTGAGACTCACCCTCTTTGTTTTCTCGTGTTCTATTTCCTCAGGTAGTTGTATGCAAGGATGATGAAATGTATTTAGTAACAATGTTCTTTGAGGACACTGATTGAGTAAATTGGTTCGGGTCGTAATCCGAGACAACTTCATTTGAAAGAGGTATATTATGCTTTAGTACATGGCTCATTTCGTCCAATACTCCTTTAATTCGTTCCTGTGATTTTCCGACAAAGAAAAGATATAACTTTGGAAGGAAAATCATAGGCGGGTGACACTTGGGTGTCACAGATAAAGCCGAACCCAAGTCGCGAGCTTTATAATCCGACCACCCAGGGAATGCTCGTGGTCGGATTTTACTGTTGGGCCGACCATAGGCCCAAGCCCTTGGGCCGAGGAAATGTAACCCTGCGGATGGAGTAGCTAGCTCACCAATTTTTGCTATAAATACCACCTGCATTTATGACGCCAGACACGCTTTCCCAGGTGCACTCTGCTCGAAGCTGCTGCTCAAATAGATTAGTTCGGCCATTTTATATGTATTTCGCCCTCTAGCTTGTACGGCATCCTATAATGCTCAAATAGGATCCTCAATACTTGTAAACTCTATCTCAATATTCGGAATATACATACACATTGATCTTTATCTTATTTTACAGCGTTTACAGCATTTATAATATTAATATCGATCATACTACGAATCTGCGTAAGATCAACTCACTTAGACGGATCTACACTTCTCACAACACTCAGCTAATACAGATTCACTCAGAAGATTCTTTTAGCTTCAACTTGGTTTTGTCAACAAATGACTTCACCGGATGAATGAGCTGTTCTTGAGACTTAGAGAGATTTTGCTTCGGGAATTTTCTCAGAGTTGTGTTGTTGTGTATCTCCGGCTCTTGAAATCAGCTCTATTTATACTTGAATTTGAAAAATGACCGTTGAAGAGAGACATATTTCAAATCCATAGCATGGTCCCCCAAAATCTGGAACGACTACCTGCACTGTACAGTCTGCTGTACTTTTCTGCAGTCGCATTATATGCACCCTGCTGATCCGAGAATAACTTCAATCATTTGCCATTAATACCCTTCTCTTGCAGCATTTATTACACCAAGTGCATTTATTACCGTTGGGCATACTTCTTGATCCTTTCCACTCTGCTGATAGAACCAACCCTTCTGATAGATACTCTGCTGATCAAAACTTGAACTCATCTGAGTTGAGTCAACTGATAATCTACCCTTCTGATTCCGAGTTCAACATAAGATCAGTAGTCTTCTGGACCTTGAACTTTTGACCCTTCTGATGTCTTCTTACTTGGTCAAAATTCTTCTAAGGGATCTAAGCATTCCATACTTAGCTGATGATGATGTTTTGGAAATCATCAAAACCTCCCTTATCATCTTGTCTTCATTGCACTTCGTCTTCATCCAACAATTTCCCCCTTTTTGATGATGACAAAACTCCAGCTAAGTACCTGTACCTATACTAAAGTTTTGATCCACAAAAATTTCTGAGATAGAATTAATTTATTGGAGTAAAACTTGTACTTTTATAGATTTCAAAGTTGATTACAAAATACAAGTCTTTCAGATGAGATGTGCAAAGGAAAATTACAAGGATTACAAGCACAAGTAGCCTAGTCTAATGAACTAGTCTAGTCTTGTTTTTCTTCATGCTTGTCTTCTTCTTCATCTTCTTCTTCATCTAGTTTGGAAATTTCAGCTTCCAATTCATTGAAGAATCTTTTCCTCAGGAGCTCATACTTCTTATATTTGACATCAGTATTGAGCTGTTCTTCAGCTGAGTCCTTGGTAGCAGCAATTTCCTTATCAGTCTTTGCTGGTTCCTTGGGATCTTCTTCTTTATCTGTTTCATCAGCTCCATCAGCTTCCTTTTCTTCTTCAGCAGGTGGCTGATTCACTGGTATACTGGTGGTTTCATCTTCATCTTCATTGGCAGATTGTTCCAGTTCCTCAGTTTCATTCACATCAGCAGTCTTTGTCATAGAGTCACCATCTTCCCCCTTTTTGTCATCATCAGCAGGGTTGATTGGTTGTCTTGGCAAGACTGGTGTGATCTGAACTACCTCACAGAGGAGTCTGATGTTTTCCTCCATTGCCTCAAGTCGAGCATCCCTTAGGAGTTCTTGGTGCTTAGCAAAGGACTCTACTTTCTCAAGTACGAATTCTCCTTGTTCACCTAGCTGTATCTGAGTTTGTAGCAATAAATCAGCTAAGGCTTTGAAGTCTCACATCATGTTTTCTAGAGTTTCATCCTGTGCCACCGTTGCATTTTCAAGAACTTGTTCCCTAGCTCTCCAGCCAGCTGCAGTACTTTGGGTTATTGCCCTGAGAGTGTCCATATCCAGTTTGATAGACTTCACATTTTCTTTGATTTCTGCAGTATCTTCTATCAGTGGACTGGGAACAATAGCTTTCAGACTTGGCTAATTCACAGCAGTTGTTGGTCCCAAGTGGTTAGTTGAGGTCTAGAGGGGGGGGGGGGTGAATAGACCTATGAAAAATTTTAGACTTAAAAACTTTTCACTTAACTGTTAACAGACTAAGCCGATCGTAAACAGTAAGCTGACTAAGCTGTTCGCACACAAAGTGAGCAGCAGAGTTGACCACTCTTGTAGAAAGGTACTTAGCTGATTTCAGTAAAATCAGTTTTGATCATGTTACTTGTAGCGGATATTTCAAAGTGTTTTTCACAAGTAAACTAAGTCTTGTAAATATTTTATCCCCAGTTCGAAACTCCTTATAAAATCTTTAAACAAACAATTCAAAGTGTTAAGATATGCAGTTTTGGAATATGCAAGAAAAACTTATGCAAAATAAAACACAGATAATTTTTATAGTGGTTATATGAATTTAAATCCTTTAGTCCACTCTTCCAAGTCACTTAGATCTTGGGTTATACTACAATCACACATATTACAATATACTTTGCTTGCGCCGATCAACAAATGAAAAAGGCCACAAGTTCGCTATAGGAGATCACTCAGAAATCCTATACTAAAAAGCTTTATCACTCACAAAAATGGATAACAGCTTCTCACAACACTCTTCTTACAGATTCACTCAGAAAATGATTTTATCTTTTTCCTTCAACTCGCTTTAGTCAACAAATAACTTCAGCAGGTAAGTGAGCTATTCTTGAGTTCTTGAGACTTAGAAGATTTTGCTTCGCAGAATAATCTCAGTTGTGTTGTTGTAGCTTATTCTCTTTCTCAAACTCTTGAACTATTTATACTCTTAGTGTTGAAAAATGTCCGTTGAAGAAAGACACAGTTCAATTCCTCGAGTATTGGTCCTAAAACTCTGCAAAACGGCTGTCTGCGACTGCTGCAGTGCAGTCTGCTGTACTTTCTGTCAGTCGCATTAAATGCACTAAGCTGGTATGGGGATTTCTTTAATCATTTGCCATAAATACCCTCCTTCTTCAACATTTATTACTCCAAGTGCATTTATTACCGTTGAGGGGACTTCATGAATGTCTTCACTTGGCTGATTGGAAATCTCTCGTCTGATGATGTACTGAGCTGATCTCAAACTTGAACTAATCTGATTTGAGTCGGCTGATTTTCACCAAACTGATTTCTTCCTTCAGCGGTAGATCATTAGTCTTCTGGACCAAGTTGAATTTTGACTCTTCTGATTTGTCTTTAGGTTGGTAAAAAATTCTTCTAAGGGATTTCACTAAGTATTCCTTACTTAGCTGATCTTGATGTTTTGGAAATCATCAAAACCTCCCTTTAACTTCTAACTTCCTCGTCTTTCAATCTTCATCTTCATCCAACAATTTCCCCCTTTTTGATGATGACAAAACTTCAGCTAAGTACCTGTACCTAAACTAAAGTTTTAGTCCTAAAAAATTTCTGAGATAGAAATTATGTGTTGGAGTAAAAACTTGAACTTTCATTAATGATAGAGTATTTAGTACAAATTACTAGCTTTTAAACAAATGAGATTACAAGGAAAGGTAAACTGATACAAGAAAACATATGAGTCCTAGTAATCTGATTCATCATCAGTTACTTCTTCTTCAATGTCCTCATGCTCTTCTTCTTCTTCATCATCAACACTTTCATTTTCTTCTTCATTGGCATCATCAGACAGAAGGTTTTTCTTACCAGCTTCTATCTTTTCTTGACGTTTTGCTTCTTCAATCCTTCTTTTGATGTGATGCGGATTCTTGTACTTCACATATGGATCAAGTTGCTCTTCTGGTGTATCCTTGGATGCAGCAATCTCCTTATCAGTTTTTGCTTTTTCCTTGGCTTGTCTTCTTTCAACAACAGTTTCCTTAGCATCTGCTTTGGCATCAGCTACTTTTTTTTCAGTAGCTTAAGCTTTATTCTCTTCATCAGCTTGCTTTTCAAGTACAGGCTCTGACTTTTCTTCATCAGGTTTCTCTTCTTCAGCAGAGTCCTTTTGTTGTTCAGGTACTTGAACAGCTGCAGTTGCTGTAGCTGACTTATCTTCCCCTTTTTTGTCATCATCAGCAGGGTTGAGTTCAGCAGCAGATATATTGACGGCAGTGCAAAGTCTTCTGATGTTTTCATCCACTGTGTCAAGTTGAGCAGTATGATGATTTAAAGTAGATTTGAGTATACCAGTCTGATCATTGAGATGGTTCATGTTGAGTTGCAGCGTAGCCACTTCATTATGAACTTTGTTTGCAGTGCTGTCCAATTGTTCTATGAACAGAAGATTCTTCTCCATTTCTGCACTTGAGACTTTGGTGAACATCCCTATTATATCAACAATGTCTCCCTCAGTTCTTTCAAGAGCAGCGTGAAGGTGATTTACGTCAGACTTCACATCTTCAACATTTTTATTTAAGCTGATCACGTTCTTGGTCAGCTGTAGGGAGTTATCAGGTGGTAATGGGAAATTTTCAATTTCATATTTGATCATTTTTCTGGTTTCTTCTTGTATCTCCTTTTGCATTTCTTTCATCATCAGCTTGTTTCTATCCTCCATCTTCTTAAGAGAATGATCCAGCAGCATTTGATTAGATTCCATTAAGGACGTCTGTTTATCAGCTGTTGGAATGGAAGATGAGACTGATGGTTCTTCATGGTGTACTGAGATATCTGCCCGAACTTCTTCTTCATCCTTCTGATCTGGTTTGGCAGTATATTGAATAGTTGTATGTGGAACAATAGCTCCAGCTTCCTTCTGAATGTTGTCTCCATCATTTTGAACAATTTCTTGTTGAACAACAGCCTGTTCTACCACCTTCACTATTTCAGGAGTTCCATCTGCTGATACTAATGTCTTCTGATGGATAACTTTAGTAATTGAAGGCATAGATCCTTGAGCAGGTGCCTTAATTACTTTCATCTCCTGAAAAGTACTTACCTCAGGACCAAATGCTATTTGTTGTACACATGGTAAAGTGGGAAGGTCACTTAGGGATCCTTTGAAATATCTGGACCTTTCAGACCACTTTTCTAAGGCTTGATAAACAGCAATCTGCACAGCTCTTTTGACTGGATCATCACTCTTCTCCTTTTAGCAGGCAGTGCTTTCTTGATTTTCTCTGCTTCCCTTGCCACAATTCCCTTGTATAGCCGTGGAAAACATCTCTAAGATAGTCAGGATCCAAAGCCTTGGTGATTGAAGATATTTGCAACCAGCTTAGTACCCATTTCTCTTCATCAGCAAACTCCTTCCAAGACTTTATCTCCTCAACAGATTTGTCAACTCTATAATTCCTCCATTTGTTGTATCTGATCTTCTCCTGGAGAAATAGAGTCCTCTGTTGTAGCTTTTGGTCAAAGTCAGCGAGTGTAGCTTCAAACCTTGCAAAAGCATCAGGGTGAGAATTTAAGATATTCAATGCCCATTTAACAGCAAAGGGACATTTCTCAACCCTTTGACCAGGAGGGAGAATCTGTCTAGCATTCAGCGATTCTCCTATCTTTATTCCTCCAGCTCTTCTTGGACCATGAGCATCCAGTTTGCTCAGTTCAATAGCCTTGGCCAAATCAGCATCTTCTAAAGCTTTCAGCTCAGCTTCAGTCAGCTGTTTCTTCTTCGCAACTTTCTCTGCTTCCAATTTGCTCAGTTTCACCGCTCTGCGGAAGTCGTCTTCAACTTTCTGATAGAATAGTGCCCGGCAAGCCAGTTCAATTAGCTTGTAATAGGTCTATTCTGTAAGAAACAATCTTTTGATTTTATAATAATACGCACGTTTATTTATATGAGTATAAGGATAAACAATGGCCAACTTCATCTCTCGCGAATACATTTAAGCGATTGGATGAAACCCTTAGATTACATTTGACTATGGGACGATTCACTTCAGTACTGAGTGCAATCATGAAACAGTCTCAAAGGTCGTAATCTTAAAACTGTTCCAAGTCATAGATTCCGAACGAGACGGGGTATCGTAGGAATCGCCAAGACTTGTACAAGTATGCATGATTCACATGGAGTGAATTTGTAGCGTTTCATGAGCAAGGCATTTGAGACCAGTGCATACGAGTAGGTGGTTCAATGGAGGATTGAATGCATCGAACGACCCGAACAGAGAAACCCATTGTGGAAGCGCATGTCGCATATCGGTGATGGGATGTTTCTCAAGGATTATAATAGTGTACGATTTAGTCCTTTGACTTGAGGTGCTAGGGCGAATTCGGTGCATGAAAGTGCGTTCTTAGATCTAGGTATAGACCACGTAGCTTGGTCATAACATGCCTAGGTTGGGTGCGTATGGACATGTACGCGAGTGGTTAGTACCGATATGGAATCTATTGACTCACTGTAATGGGTGAGAGAATTTCCTATACGATTCTTAGATAATATATCCAAGGAACCTACGGCCGTAGTCAGTGACGGATTTGGAAAGGGGTTTCCAAATTTAGGAGTCACACTGGAATATTATCCTGAATTAGAAAGTATAGTTATCGAGACAAATTTAGAGGTGCCGATCAATTCACACACCCTAAGTCTTGATCGGGAATATTAGTCGATAGAAGGACCCTATGTACATGGTGATTATATGAGACGAGGTTCACAAGTATCAATTTACCTGAAGTTGGGCTTCATGGGCTTGTGGCTAGACATCGACCATGAAGTTTGGGTACTCCTGAGTTAATAGAGGAATTGATTCTAGGAGTGGTCAATTAAAGGTTGTTTAATTGACCGGAGCAATTTATTGTTCATAAATTAAATCACGAGGAATTCGTGGGCCTGCTGCAAATTGATGGTGAACCCAGAGGGTCACACACAATACAATTGGACGGTGACTGTTTAAAAAGGATACTAAAGGAATTAATTGATTTAAAGGTAATTAAATCAATTAAATGAATTAAAAGTATTTAATTCAAGTGGGAGATTAATTAATTGGCTAACTTAATTAATTAAATACTTAATTGAGTTGCTAATTAATTATATAAAAGAAATAATGATTTAATTGGACTGGGCATTTAATTAAATAATTAATTAAATGAAAGGGCTTGCAAGACATGGGCCTTTAATTAAAAGCCCATAAGAAGTCTTGCAAAACCTAGGTCAAGAGGGAGTCTATAAAAGGGGTTCTACTTGAGCTCAAAAAGCTAACACCCTAAGAAGAAAACCCTAGCCTCTCTAAGACCCTAGCCGCCGCCCCCTTGTGCTAGAAACCCTAGCCGCCGCCGCCGCCACCTAGAGACGCCGCCACCTGCTGCCGTGGGCTGCTCTAGTGCCGCCGCCCCTCTCCCTTTGTTCCTCTGTGTTAGATCTTGACCTGTCAAGAGAATCTACACAATCCTGCTTCGACAAACCTCTTGAATCCAGTTCTGAGCCTAAGATCTTGAGGTGTTGCCAGAATCCAATTGGTGTGGACTTACTTTGGAGGTGAGACGCTTGGATCACTTCTGTGAACCAGATCCAGATCCAGATCCAGAACTGTAGGTTTCCACCACCTTGCCTGTGGTGAGGTATATCGCAAAAACCCCCTTGTTTAATTACTATGTGCGTTTTTGTTTCTTGCTTGCGTATAATTAATATGGAGAATTAATATGGGACCTTGGGTGCTTCGAAAAATTTTTAAATTCCGCACTGTCGTTGTTCTGACAATCGAGGCATCCCAACCCCTATCCCAACAGTGGTATCAGAGCCAACTCCATCATATTATACGAAAAGCTTGAACATAATGTGTTTTCACAGTATATGTTTAATTATGTATATGTAAACACATGATAATTATGTTCTGTAAGTTGATTCTTACTTGTTATGACTGGATCTATGATTGGGTAAAACTGTTTTTTTTAGATCTGTGCCCTTTTTATAGTTTTTGAAAACTTCAGGACTTTTATGCTAAAAATCGTGATTAGGGTTTTTGTGGGCTGAAAAATTCGAATTTTTGAAATCCGGAAATTTCAAAATCATGGACTGTTTTTGCAAATCTGGTCGCACGGGTTTTGGGGTCAATTTGTAATTTTCAAAAACTTTGGGGCTGTTTTGCAATTACCCAAACTTGAGGGGTCAATTTGAAAAATAAAAAAAATTTTAGAATTCAAAATATTATTTTCTGGTAGCTGCCCAATTCTACCCAGGGGTGTTTTTGTAACTTTTTAAAAAGTTTTGGGGTCAAAGTGCAATTTTCGAAAGTTGAGGGGCGAAAATGCAATTTTCAAAAGTTGAAAAACAGAATCTGAATTTGAGCAGAAAATTTATTTTTGTTTACCCGAATATTCATTTTGTCATAATTAGTAGTGACTAAAAAGTAAGAATCATAGGAAGTTAGTTTTAAAAGGTAGTTTTAAAATTAAGAAAGAAATATGTAAAGGATGTTTGCTTGTTTCTTGCTCTATGTGAATTGTTTACATGTTTTTCGATCGAGCCGAGCCTTGACCTTAGGTTAGATGTGATTGGTTTAATTTATTGTTTGGTTTTTATTGGGCCTGCGAGCCTATTGTGTTCTTGGGCTATTTTGAGCCTTTGTAATAGAATAGGGCTTTACCGCTTTCCTAGTTTAGGATGGAGGCCCGTTTACAAGCAAGGTGGGAACCCAAGAAGATATCAAGGCCATGTATGCATGGTACATTGTGTAATAGCATAGGCCCATTTACAAACCCTTTAGATTGACCAATAAGGCCAACATCATTGGCTCGATGATGGCCTGCATAGGAGGCTCCCGATCGAAAACATATTGTGATAGTGTGCATGCTAGGCTTGTATGACTTTTATTTATTTTGTCGATTTATATTTAGCTTGTATGAGATGCGCGCTAGAATCTAGATCGTAATAAAAGATAAAGCATAACTGAATCGGTGAGATCTCGAGGAGAGTTAGTATAACTTTCAAAACCAGAAATTCCCCTCTCGAATTAAATATTAAGTCATATTGGATTAAAATAAAATGAAGTATTTATATAAATCCAAGCCTTCCATCAATAGGGTCTAGCGTATGTTGTCTACTTATCGATAGAGGTGATCCAGAGTCTGGCACCCGAGTCGAAGAAAGGGACAATACGTAAAATTCCTTGACTCCTGTTTTTAACTGAACACGACAAGGGTGAGGACTGGTCGGGATGTGAGGATCGACCGATAACTAGCTACGGAGAACTCACGACCGGGCCCGTTGCTCATCATGATTGATGGGTTAGACTTAACGATTAGTAACACTTATGATGTAGCAGTGCTAGATAAGTGCGAAAGCCGAAGCAAAATAACTTGAAGGTTGTGGAGTAACACAATTGGTAAAAAGTATACCTACCTGGAGAATTAGTTGTATGGCCACGAGTCGTGGGTGCAATTAATTGCTGCTGGGACGTCAAGACCTACTAGGAATTAAATTTCCCGAGCAATCAAAGGGGTGATTGTTTCGATAAAATAGTGGGAGAACTTTTTCGAAAACAAGTCCAAAATTCGTTAATTTTAAGTATTAGACATAAGATCAGTTAGCTAAATGTTGTTTTCTTTCCATTTGTAGATATTAAGTACAATGTCTAAAAATCTATTATCTGTTATCCTCGACGCAAACAAGTTGAATGGCTCAAACTTCGTTGACTGGCTGAGAAATCTCAGAATCGTCCTCGATTCCGAGCGACGAAGCTATGTGCTCGACACACCCATGCCTGCTGCACCCGCAGCACGAGCTAGTGAGGAACAACGAACCGCCCATGCTAAAAGGGTTGATGATGATCTTCAGGTTCGATGTCTCATGCTAGCCTCGATGTCGAATGAACTGCAGAAACAGCATGCTGCAATGCCCCTTGCTAGAGAGATACTTCTCCACCTCCAGCAGATGTTTGGAGAGAGGTCTCGTACCGAAAGGTTCGCGACCACTAAGGAGTTGTTTCATCTCAAGATGGCTGAGGGAAGAAGTGTCAAGGATCACTGTCTGCGTTTCATCAACCTGGTTGAAAAACTAGGGCGATTGGAAGTGGACTTGCACGCTGATCTTAGCACTGACCACCTTCTCCATACGCTGCCCCGTTCTTTTGACCAGTTCGTGTTGAACTTCAACATGGAGGATAGAACCGTCGCTCTTCACGAACTGACCAATTTGTTGGTAACGGCAGAATCGACTCTCAAGAAAGAGAAGCCGGTAATGATTGCGCACCAATCGAAGGCTGCAAAGCCCAAGAGAGGTAAGAAGAAGAAGAATGTATTTTCTTCGAAGGCATTCACAAAGGTGGTTGGAAAGAAGCACAAGAGCCCAGAAGACGAATATTTCCACTGCAAGAAAGCAGGGCACTGGAAAAGGAACTGCCCAGACTACCTAAAGATGAAACTGGTAGCCAAAGGTATTTTCTTGGTTGAAGTTAATATATCTATTAACTGTGCATCGTGGGTGTTAGACACCGCAGCAGGTTCTCATATCTGCAATGATTTGCAGGTGATGGGAGCAGTAAGATACCTGAAGCTCGGGGATAGAATCCTGCGTTTTGGAAACGGTGCTAGGATCGCCGCTGAGGCTATTGGGGACGTCGAATTGGTTTTAGGAAATTTTACTTTAATTTTAAGGGATTGTCTGTACGTACCAAACATTATTAAGAACATCATTTCTATTCCTATGTTGGATATTGATGGTTTTAATTTTTCCATTGAAAATGGAGCTCTTTGCATATTTAAAGTTGGTTTAATGTATGCTTGTGGTACTTTGATAGATGGTCTGTATTCCTTAGAACCTACAAATTCTGACGTCATGCACATTCAATCTAGAAAAAAAAATATGATAATCAAACTCCACAACTTTGGCACGCTAGACTTGGACATATTTCCAAGAGTAGGATTCAAAAGCTGGTTTCCTCTAAGGCTCTTGAAATAAAGAACTTGGATGAACTCCCAACTTGCGAGTCTTGTCTCAAAGGAAAGATGACCAAATCACCCTTCACCGGGAATCCCGAGCGAACCAAGCAAACATTGGATTTAATCCATACTGACGTTTGTGGACCATGGAGTGTCAATGCGAGAGGAGGATTCTCTTACTTCGTAACATTCACCGACGATTTTAGTCGTTATGGATATGTGTATCTTATGAAACACAAATCCAAAACTTTTGAGAAATTCAAAGAGTTTTGAATGGAAGTTGAGAATCAACTTGGACATAGTATTAAAGCACTTCATTCTGATAGAGGTGGTGAGTACTTAAGCCAAGAATTCCTTGATTATCTAAAAGAGAATGGAATTCTCGCCCAGCGAACTCCCCCTAGGACGCCCCAACTCAATGGAGTGTCCGAGTGGAGGAATCAAACATTGTTAGACATGGTTCGTTCCATGATGAGCTTCGCTGACCTCCCCTTTTCGTTTTGGGGCTTAGCCCTATTAACTGCCTCGAAGATACTAAACATAGTACCTTCGAAGTCAGTGCCAACGACACCGCACCAAGTATGGTATGGTAAAGCACCCGTGTATTCGTATCTACGAGTATGGGGATCTCCTGCGTATGTAAAGAACAAAAAGGGAGATAAGCTAGATAGTAGATCTAGTTTGGGCAAATTTGTGGGGTATCCAAAGGAATCCATCGGATACCTGTTCTTCGATCCTAAAGAACGTAATACGTTCATATCTAGGAACGCCCACTTCTTGGAAGAGGATTTCCTCACCAACCGAAATGGGACAATCGTAGAACTTGATGAAGTCCAGGAATCGGACCCATCCCCACAAACAGTGGGAGCTGAACCAGAATTTATTGAACCTACTAGTACACCTACTCTTCGAAGGTCTGATCGAATTCGTAAGGAGCCAGAGAGATTTGGTTTCATTCACGAAAACGAAAAAGGTGATAATGATCCAAGGACCTATCAAGAAGCGATGTTAGACATAGACTCGGGTGCGTGGCTCGAAGCCATGCAATCCGAAATGGATTCCATGCATTCCAACAAGGTTTGGACCTTGGTCGATCCACCTGAGGGAACTATCCCTGTAGGATGCAAATGGATCTTCAAGCGTAAGCTTGGAATGAATGGAGAGGTATTAACTCATAAAGCTCGCTTAGTGGTGAAAGGGTATTCTCAAAGGCCTGGTATAGACTATGAGGAAACCTTCTCTCCCGTGGTGATGTCGAAATCCATTCGGATACTACTTGCCATAGCCGCGTGGCATGACTACAAAATATGGCAAATGGACGTAAAGACCGCCTTTCTCAATGGAGACATTGACAAGGAGATCTTTATGCAACAACCTGAAGGTTTTGCGTCCAAAGGAAGTGAGCACAAATTGTGTAAACTTCAAAGGTCAATCTATGGCCTCAAACAGGCGTCCCGAATCTGGAACATACGATTTGATGAGACAGTCAAAGCATTTTGCTTCATAAAAAACGTATATGAACCTTGTGTGTACAAGAAGAATAGTGGGAGCTCGATACAATTCATTGTTTTGTACGTCGATGACATTTTGTTAATCGGAGACGATATCAAGATGTTAGCGCAGACTAAAGCGTGGTTATCCGCGCAGTTTTCCATGAAAGATATGGGAGACGCATCTTACGTATTGGGAATACGTATCTATAGGGATAGATCGAAGAAGATGATAGGACTCTCCCAATCTCAGTACATCAACACTATTTTGAAGAGATTCAAAATGGAAGAATCCAAGAGAGGATTGCTTCCAATGAGACATGATATCTCCATTTCTAAGTCTATGTGCCCTACAACTGACGAAGAAAAGACGAGAATGTCTCTCATACCTTATGCCTCTGCTATAGGGAGTATAATGTATGCGATGTTGTGTACTCGACCAGACATAGCACACGCTCTAAGTGTAACGAGCCGCTATCAGTCAAATCCAGGCGAAGAGCACTGGACTGTCGTAAAAGCAATCCTAAAGTACCTGCGAAGGACTAAGGATATGTTTTTGGTCTACGGTGGTAGTGGAGAACTGAAACTTGAAGGATTCACTGATGCAAGTTTCCAGTCTGACGTGGATGACTTCAAATCCAACTCTGGATACATATTCCGCATCAATGGAGGAGCGGTCAGTTGGAAAAGCTGTAAACAGTCTACCACTGCCGACTCAACCACAGAAGCAGAATATATCGCATCATCAGATGCGGCAAAAGAGAGTGTATGGATGAAAAACTTCATCCAAGAATTGGATGTTGTTCCTAGCATTGCTGAACTTGTAGTCGTCTTCTGTAACAACAACGGGGCGATAGCACAAGCAAAGGATCCGAGATCACACCATCAATCCAAACACGTACAGAGGAAATACCATGTGATCAGGGAGATCATTGGTAGAGGTGACATGCATATGGAGTATGTCAAATCGGAAGACAACGTAGCTGACCCACTAACTAAGCCACTTTCACAAAAGGCGTTCGATAGTCATCTAGAAAAGATGGGTCTTAGAACCATAGGTGAATGGCTTTAGGGCAAGTGGGAGATTGATAGAATAGTGCCCAGCAAGCCAGTTCAATTAGCTTGTAATAGGTCTATTCTGTAAGAAACAATCTTTTGATTTTATAATAATACGCACGTTTATTTATATGAGTATAAGGATAAACAATGGCCAACTTCATCTCTCGCGAATACATTTAAGCGATTGGATGAAACCCTTAGATTACATTTGACTATGGGACGATTCACTTCAGTACTGAGTGCAATCATGAAACAGTCTCAAAGGTCGTAATCTTAAAACTGTTCCAAGTCATAGATTCCGAACGAGACGGGGTATCGTAGGAATCGCCAAGACTTGTACAAGTATGCATGATTCACATGGAGTGAATTTGTAGCGTTTCATGAGCAAGGCATTTGAGGCCAGTGCATACGAGTAGGTGGTTTAATGGAGGATTGAATGCATCGAATGACCCGAACAGAGAAACCCATTGTGGAAGCGCATGTCGCATATCGGTGATGTGATGTTTCTCAAGGATTATAATAGTGTACGATTTAGTCCTTTGACTTGAGGTGCTAGGGCGAATTCGGTGCATGAAAGTGCGTTCTTAGATCTAGGTATAGACCACGTAGCTTGGTCATAACATGCCTAGGTTGGGTGCGTATGGACATGTACGCGAGTGGTTAGTACCGATATGGAATCTATTGACTCACTGTAATGGGTGAGAGAATTTCCTATACGATTCTTAGATAATATATCCAAGGAACCTACGGCCGTAGTCAGTGACGGATTTGGAAAGGAGTTTCCAAATTTAGGAGTCACACTGGAATATAATCCTGAATTAGAAAGTATAGTTATCGAGACAAATTTAGAGGTGCCGATCAATTCACACACCCTAAGTCTTGATCGGGAATATTAGTCGATAGAAGGACCGTATGTACATGGTGATTATATGAGACGAGGTTCACAAGTATCAATTCACCTGAAGTTGGGCTTCATGGGCTTGTGGCTAGACATCGACCATGAAGTGTGGGTACTCCTGAGTTAATAGAGGAATTGATTATAGGAGTGGTCAATTAAAGGTTGTTTAATTGACCGGAGCAATTTATTGTTCATAAATTAAATCACGAGGAATTCGTGGGCCTGCTGCCAATTGATGGTGAACCCAGAGGGTCACACACAATACAATTGGACGGTGACTGTTTAAAAAGGATACTAAAGGAATTAATTGATTTAAAGGTAATTAAATCAATTAAATGAATTAAAAGTATTTAATTCAAGTGGGAGATTAATTAATTGACTAACTTAATTAATTAAATACTTAATTGAGTTGCTAATTAATTATCTAAAAGAAATAATGATTTAATTGGACTGGGCATTTAATTAAATAATTAATTAAATGAAAAGGCTTGCAAGACATGGGCCTTTAATTAAAAGCCCATAAGAAGTCTTGCAAAACCTAGGTCAAGAGGGAGTCTATAAAAGGGGTTCTACTTGAGCTCAAAAAGCTAACACCCTAAGAAGAAAACCCTAACCTCTCTAAGACCCTAGCCGCCGCCCCCTTGTGCTAGAAACCCTAGCCGCCGCCGCCACCTAGAGACGCCGCCACCTGCTGCCATGGGCTGCTCTAGTGCCGCCGCCCCTCTCCCTTTGTTCCTCTGTGTTAGATCTTGACCTGTCAAGAGAATCTACACAATCCTGCTTCGACAAACCTCTTGAATCCAGTTCTGAGCCTAAGATCTTAAGGTGTTGCCAGAATCCAATTGGTGTGGACTTACTTTGGAGGTGAGACGCTTGGATCACTTCTGTGAACCAGATCCAGAACTGTAGGTTTCCACCACCTTGCCTGTGGTGAGGTATATCGCAAAAACCCCCTTGTTTAATTACTATGTGCGTTTTTGTTTCTTGCTTGCGTATAATTAATATGGAGAATTAATATGGGACCTTGGGTGCTTCGAAAAATTTTTAAATTCCGCACTGTCGTTGTTCTGACAATCGAGGCATCCCAACCCCTATCCCAACACTTTCTTCTTTTCATTTTATTCCTCCCTTCTCTTTTTCTCAGCAGCAGACACTCTAATCTTAACAATTCTTTTTCTTTTAGGTTTGGCAGATGTCTGAGCTGGTGCAGTAGCAGCAACAGTTTGTTCTGGTGCAACAGTTGAAATTGGTTCAACCGTAATTGGATGGATGATCTGAATATCAGGATCATCTTGAGGTTGAGTAGCCTCAACTGTTGGAGTGATTTTAACAACTTGTTGAGTAGCTGTTTCAGCAGCTGACTCCTTCTTGGTAGACTTCTTGTCAGCTCCAGCAGGCCTCTCTGCTGACTCAGGACTTCTTCTCACTAAGTCGGATAACTCAGTAGGTGATGACACAAAAGTCATCCTCTTTCTGATAGTTGCCTTATTGTGGAACACTTTTTCTGGAAATGGCTTTGACACTGTGTCTTTCAGTCTGCTCCTCGTTCTTGCTGCGACATTTTCAGTTGGTTCCTTAGCAGAAATGGTTCTAGATGGAGAACCATAAGGCATGTTTTCAATTTCTTTTGTTGTCTGTGATATAATAGCATTCAGCAGTACTCTCCTCCTCTGTTCTGGCTTTAACAACTTGCTTGGTTGTTTGAGCAGAAGGCTCAGAAATTGTAACTTTTCTCTTTTTGCCAGCAGCTTTCTTCTTAGGTTCTTCAGCTGCTTTCCTCTTTAGTTGTTCTGCAACGGCTAGATAGGTTTGCATAGGCTTGGATTGATGAATGGTTTTACCATTTGTCATTTCACATGGAAGATTCATAAATAGATGACTTAGAAATATCCTGTGATAGGTGATTCCTTTCTTGATATGATCAGCCAAGATATACCAAACAACCGTAGCCCAGTCCACTTTTAAACCATAGTGAACAGCAATCATGGTATGAAATCTTTTCATAGGCACGCTGTCCAAAGAGAATGTGCAATAATCTTCGCGAAAATATCAGCCATCCGCTGATACTCATCCTTCAATTGCTTCTTTTTTATGTTACCAGCCAGAATTTCTCCCTCTCTGGCACAAATACTCCAGAATTCTTGCTCCTTGAGTTCAGCCATTATGGTGATGTCTGTTCGTCCAGTGTTAGGCAGACCATACTTCTCGTGCAGTAAAGCAGGTGAGATGCAGATTTCCTTGCCACCGACTTTTGCATTGATTTCCTTTTTGTCAAAATCCGGTTTGCCAGCTGAGCCATAATACTCCATGCTTTGATCAAGGAAAATTCTGTCCTCATGAGCTTCCATGAACTTCACCAAATTCGCCGCTTGAAATTTTTCCAGAATCTCTTTCATAAGAGGGGTTCCAGAGGAGTGGAAAGTGGAGTAAACAAGATATCTTCCATCTTCCTTAGCCATTTTTCTGAAAGGTTAGCGAAAAGGAAAGTATTTGCAGAAAATAGGATTGCAAAGATTTCTTTTAGTGTTCTGAAAATTTGAAGGTGCGTAAGAGAACAGTGAGCTGGTAAGATCTTTTAAGTAGGTAGAGATGCTTAGGCTTCTGTGCTTTACGAGAGCCGTTAAATCAGTTTTCTGTCAGCCTTGATCGTACGGTGAGATACGCAAGTTTCAAATTTCAAAAAGCATTTAATGACTGGCGGGAATGCGAACCGCCTTAGTCGACTTGTACAAGTGTGTTTTTAATAACAACACTTATACAAATATTCAGATGAGCAAATTTATACTTATCTAACAGACAGGTGTTCTGAAAACAGATAATACTAATGAAAGCCAATAACTAGTAATCTTCCTTTGCTGTTTGTCAATCCAGCAAGATAAATTAATCTTCAGTCTTCCATAATTAAGATCTTATCTGATCAATACATAACTTCAACTAACTGTCATTAACAAATTTCATCTTTTAATCAGAAGTACCGCTAGTCTTACACGTTCCCCCTGATTTTAAGAATTCATAAGTTAATTAGTCTGTTGAGAGTTTAACTTTTATCCTTGAAGATGATAAGATGAGTAAGCTGGTAAACTCCAGTCTTCTGATGAGTTCCCCCCTCAGCTTATGCATCTAAATTTAATAGACCTAGTTCAGCTCTGAGTTGAAAAACTTGCATCACTTAGTGGTTTAGTGAATATGTTAGCAATCTGATTGTCAGTGTGAACATACTCAATTATAACATTTCCTTTTTCCACATGATCTCTGATGAAATGATGTTTGATCTCAATATGCTTAGTCCTTGAGTGACATGTAGTATTCTGAGTAAGAGAGATGACACTTGTGTTGTCACAGTAGATTGGAATTCCACTGATCTTTACGTTGTAATCTTCTAGTTGATGCTTCAACCAAAGTATCTGTGTGATTTAACCATTTTTCGTAGGGTTGGATTAAATCAATATTATAAGTTTATGGGGTTAGATTGTATGTATTATAGGGCCTAGTTACTTTATTCCGGATGGATCAATCTCAAGAAAGAACAATATGTAAAAAGCAGATAAGAACATGAGATGATGAATATTTAATATAGTATAGCAAAAGTTTTTCTATAAATTTATTATCAGAATGCCTAAGTATGGAGGCGTAAGTTCTGAATTGTAGTTGTCCGTAATACAATGTTAATCTAGGTATTTATAAGATGTAAATCATAAGCATACAAGGAAACATAATCCTACTAGGACTCGTCATATCTATCTTTCTTGAGTCCGGATTGTAGTCTGGTTCGCCAAGGAGAATTGTCTCTGATCGGGTCGATGGATGATCCCGAATGAGCTTGAATGGTCGAACCGATCTGATGTCTTCGAGTTGATCTGAGTATTATATTGGGTGTAAAACAGCCCCCATTAGTACTCCCTCACTTCTTTAAGCGTGTATGTAGTAGACGCTTGTAGAAGTAGATGATCTTACACGACTGTTTTATTCTATGAATTGTGCCTCGTTAAAAACCTTACTTGGAAAAAACCCAGTGGGAAAAAATCCTAAGCAAGGAAAAGAGTGCTACATTTCATAGATAGTCATTTTATTATTTCCGAGCTGTAGCGTTGTTTCATTTCGAGGAGGCTGTTTTTCTTCTTTGGTCGGCGGGAATATGATTAGTCACAAAGATTTTAAGCGTCTTTTCGGCCTTCTATATAAATAGGTGATCGTTGTTTTAACCATTTTTTACTTTCCACCTCCCATTTTCTCACAGTAATTTTCTTAATCGATCATTTCTCCAGTATATCGTATTCATCGACCATTTATTTCCGTGGATTTAAATAACATGGCCTCTATTTCGAAGAACCCCTCATCTTCTTCTGTTGAACAGGTCACTCCTGTTATCGATGCGGGGGCTTCTCCTAGCCCTCCATCCGTACAGATAGGAGTATCTGAGATAATTATTCCTGACAAAGACACTTTTAAATTGCGGATCATTTCTGACGCCGAGGTTGCGGCCAAGGCTAAGAAAGGCAAGTGTGCCGTTCCCCAAGTTTCTGATCCGATCGAGAACCTTTCCTGTGTGTATAACGATGAGACTTTTTCTGAAGTATTGGATAATTATACAAAATATTTCCCGGAGGGTTCAGAGATTATTCTTCCATCTCCTTCCGACAGGGTTACTTCTTCGCCCGAAGGTTGTCGGGCTTTTTATACTGCCCATTTCAATCATGGTCTCCGTCTTCCGCTGTCTGCCTTATTCCTTGATATTTTAAGGGTATTCAGCGTCTCTTTGACGCAATTGGTTCCCAATTCCGTAGCATTTGTCGTTTGTTTTTATGTCCTGATGATTGCGAAAGGGTTTCAACCTTCTCTTCTTAATTTTACCCAGTTATTCCGTTTCAACATTTCTAGTTCTTCCAATCACGGGTAATTTTTTGCTAGTCAGAAGTCTAGTCGCTCTATCTTTGATTTCCCCGTTTCAAGCAATCCTGCTTGGAAATCTCATTTTTTCTTCGTTCGTCCCCCTTCACATCTTGTCTTAGCAGATGGTTCCACCAAGCCTTTCTTGTGGGACCATGATTCCAAGTGGATCTCTGGTGGTCGCTCTGTTACGGGCGACTTCATTCCTGATGATCCCAAGTTAGTGGACGAGATAGTGGAGATGCGCGCTGACAAGTACCAATGTGCCCTTCTTATTGGAGAGGCCTTTCTTCGTAAAGCGGGCCTGAGCCCTCACACCTTTCCCATCTCTTCTTCCTCACAGTCGCTTAGTAAGCGTTATATCTTTTTATTGTATTTTCTTTATATTTTCTTTGAGTAGTTTATTTGACGGGAGTTTGTTTTCTCCAGTTTCCATGGTAGAGAATTAGCGGCACTCTTCAAAAGGGAAAATGGTTCTGTCAAAATCCACCAAAGTTGTGGAGAACCATCCAATCGAACAAAGAGTGTCCAAAAAGAGAAAATTGGATTTGGGCCATGATTCTGAGGATAGAGTGGAATCTCCAGATTCTTCTCAAGAGACTTCTCTGCAACCTTCGCCTTCACATACTCCGGATCATCCAAGGACTGGACAGGGTTATCCTCCTCTCCAGCTCAGAACTTCCCTTGGTATCCGTGGTTTTCGCAGCTGGTCGATGCCCCATCCTACCGACTCGCCAGTTAAAAGGAGAAAGCAATACTATGGTCGCTCTGGTGAGGACCTCTCTTTGCTTGATGAACATCACTCGAAGCCTACTGTTGTTGAGATGATCGAAGATCATTTACAGGGAAAGAGAGCGGCTGGTTATTCCGAGAAAGATTCTTTGATCCATGATAAGAACGAGAATACAGTTGATAAGGCTACCCATATCCTTCTTTCTAGTGTTTTTACACGTGACATCAACAAGTTGCTCCGCAAGGATCCCTTGGAGAAGTTACAGAAAGCTTCTCTTTACGCCGAGAATGTATTTACCATTACTTATGTTTCTTTTCAACTTTCTTAGATGTGTTTCTTATTCATTGAATCATTCTTTTAATTTCACAGACTAATACTTGTCTGACGTCATACGCTTATGAGGCTGCTCTTTGGAAGCAACAGTGCGAGTTTCTTAAGGAAAGGAATAAGGCATTGCTCCAGAAAACATCTGCTTCAGAGCCCGGTCCTTCTATGCCTTCTTCTCTTCCACCTTCAACCACTGATCCTCAAGCTATGGGAACTGATGATCCCGAAGTTTTGAACAATATCCTAGAGACTTCTCGCGCTGAAGAGCGGGTTAACCAGCTGGCCAAGGAGCTGGAAGATTGTCAAGTTCAAAGCACTACTCGAATCAGCGAGCTGGAGTCGCAGGTCGCTAGTCTTCATGCTTCCTTGGAGGAGTATGAAAAGGATCTTCCTCTCAGCGGACTCACTGATCGATATGGTAGGAACTCTGATGAGAAGGTGATCCGCGATTTCCTTAGTTCTCCGTTTCATACCGCGTTAGTGTATCAGAAAGTCGGTCCGCTCCTTGAAAGCACCTTTAAGAAGGCGATCCATCAGATGGTCGCTATGGGGTTGATCGGAGATCGTCGGAGGGAGTATTTCAGGGCCACGCATGTTAGCCTCAATCGTTATGGCGAGGAGTATTCTTCATCCGATCTGCCTAGTGTTAAATACAAACATTTTCCATTGGCCCATCTGGTCAAGGAGTTTGGGGAACCTCTGTCAACTCCTTCTTCAGACATCAATCCCAAAGTTGACAATAATTTTGTTGATCAAGAGAGTGAGAAGGAGAATCCTGAAGTTACGAATAATACCGATGATGAAGGAGGAACGACTGGCGATCAGGATGTTCCGGCTGGCGATCAGGTCGTGCTAGGGAGCGACCAGAGGACTTTGGATAGTGGCGAAAAATAACTTTTGATTATTATTGTATAATTTGTAATATTACTTTTTACCCTTTTGAATAAAACGATTTGTATTCTTCATGCGTGATGTTTCCGCTTCTCCATTAATCACGATAATTTAGACATAAAACTTTAATTCAAGTGTCTATGTCTATGTCTATGTCTTTTCGAATTCGTGCGAACATCTATTGGCCAAGTTTTCTGTTTCTCGCCCGTCCTTAGGGTCTGCCGCATCTTTTCTTTCAGTATAAATACTTACGGTAAAAAGTTTACTCGCTATTTACCGCACTACTCAATTCCGATAGAATATTCTCTCAAGGGAGGTCGATAAACTTCTTCGATAGTTAAATCATTTTTTAATTTCCGAGTATGAGTAATCTCTTCGGTAACACCTCAAAACGTTCTTCACGCGATAATACCAGAAACCCTAGACCAAAGAGGTCTCGCAACGAGGGGCCTACAGTTGACCCTCCTCGACTCCAGATCATTAGAAGGTCAGGGACTCAAACTTCTGTTGTCCCCTCTGATCGTCCGAACGACGTGAATGTTAACTCGGAGTTTTCTCAACCAAATTCCATTATCCCTTCTCATTTCGAAAAGAGACTTTCCCCTGGTAGGGTTGCTTTTGGGGATATGTCCAACCTGGAGCAATCTTTTCCTGTTTCTTCAACTGTTCCTTCCTCCGAGCATAGTTTGCATGGTTACGTTCTCGACGACTCAAATCCTTCCTCTTCTGCTACTGAGTTGGTTATTGGTGAAGGTGAAGTAAACGATACCGTTGGGCTAGCGACTAGTGGCCAGGTTATTGATCCCTCTTTGGTTAGTTTCCACCCTCAGTCAGTCAGTCAGAGTTTTACGGATTTTCTACTTTCCTGTTACCACTGCCATGACTACTTCCTTCGAGGCTGGTGGTTCTTCTGGAGGTCGGGCTGGACATAGGTCCGGTCGGAGGACGGTAATTTCTTCTTCGGGGAAGGAAACCTCTGTGAGCCCTAATGAGAGGGAATCTCCGCGCTTGCTGGATGATCGTTGTATCCTGGAGCAAATTAAGGATATAACTGAGTCTGAAATCCCTCGTCATGATAAGATTCCTTTAAATTCTGTCTTGCCTGATTCTTGCGAACCTGATCCTCTATCCTGGGATCTGGGTCTTAGTACCATTTTGCCTGGCGAGTTGAAGAAGCATGAGGGTTCTTCTTCCCTCCGTCTTGTTCAGTCCCTGTTCAAACAGTTCGAGCAGGTACTTATCTCGTTCAACCTATTCTTGTTCAACTTATTTCTGATTTGAAAAATCGTTGTCTTGTCGTTTATAACTTCTTTCTTCTCAGGGGAAATATTATACTCTGCAACTGGGTGCCCAATATGATGAATTGTGGCTCAGTAGAGAGAACCTGCGGCTTCGGCTAGATACGGAGATTTCAAAGGCCAAGGGGCAGGCTCTTCAGATCGAGCTTCTAAACGATGATCTCCAGAAGTTACGTGAAGAAAAGTTAGCACTTGAGAAGGAGAGGGATGATCTAGCTCGATTGAATGCCAATTCAGAAGAATCTCGTCAGCGTGCCTTTGAATAAGGCTATGACGCAGGTTATCAGAAGCGTCAAGAGGAGGTGAGGGCGTTTCTTGATACAGCTACTCCTCAAAAGGGTGTTTCTTCGAGCAGGCCCGCTGGTGATGATCAGTCCTGATGACTTGCTTCTTCATTCAACTTTTTTTTTCTTTTTTTGTATTGGTAGATTAAGACCGATTTGTGGTTGCTAAGGGATAGTTCATCCTTAGCATATTTTGTACAACCACAATTTTTGCTGTAAATACTTTATGTTGATACCAATCTTTATTGGAGAATAAATTCGAATTATTTGAAAAAAATCTTTGTTCCATTACTTTTGTAAGCAAATCAAAGCTGCTTGTTAAGTAAGTGATCGATTAGCCACCATTGTCAGGCATAATTTTGTCTTTTGTGAAGTTCTATATAAGGGCTTCCTTGCAACTTCTTTTGAAGCATTTCTTTTTCTTAGAGTTAAATCCCTTAGAAAAGCCTGTCTGCTGCCTTTGTACTTCCATGTTTCTGTGTACTGATTGTGAGCTTCAGTATCCTCAAATAAAACAACCAGTGTATCAATATGTCAATTTTTTGGTATGGGAGGATATGGAAAATGTAGAACCATTAAGTAGATCCAACCTGTTCAGACCTCCTTAAGCAATTCTTTGATATATAAGGCAGTGACAAGTCCTTATGTCTTAGCAAGGACGACTGTCTCTTCTACTAGTCCGTCAGATTTCTTGGACTCCAATAGGAAGGCTTGATTCTATGTCATCAGGCTCTTACCTGTCATCAAAACGATCAACTATTTTGTCCTCCTGCTTATAGATCATTTATTTTTAGTAGAAGTAATTATTCCTCGTTGTAAATCTCCTTTTCTTAAGGACTATGTTCATCGGTCGAGCATTCTTCGTAAAGTTCCAATCTGTCTCTCATTGAATCCATTGGAACGTATATGGATTCTCCATTCTGGTCGTTTCGACCTTGATACTTTATTCTCATCGAGCAGTTTTATCGACAATCCTAGCGCCGTTCCAACTTACTCGCACTAAATTCGGGAAGTCAAAAGTCGCATTTTCGTCCCTTGATCAGGTTTCTATCCAACCGTAGGATTAACTTAAAAATTTTCCTATAAATAGACATTCGATTTCTTCCCATATCTATCCGTACCGTGCGAAATGGAGATATCAACTTCTTTGGGTTTTATTCTGCCCAGTGATCCCATAATTTTCAAAAAGTCGCATTATCGTGATCTATTATCTTATAATAACTCAAGCATCATCTGCCTTGTACTGACAGGTCCCATTGATGCCCTACCTAGTACTGACGGGTCCCATGTGCCTCAGCTTTTGTCTTCACGGTGTTGAGGTCCGTGGTATTTTGTTAGCACATGGAGGGTTCATATTTACCAGGCATCCCTGTTATTGGATGTTACTTCCGGAGTGATTGACCGCCGGGGTGTGCTGGTAAATTTTTACTTTTGTGACGGTCCGCGCGAGATCCTGCTTTAGAGTAAAAAATCAACCCCAACTTCCAAGCAGGAGCTCGTTTTGGTCGAATGTTCGCTACAGGATATCTGGCTTGTAATGGCCCTTTCGACCAGAGGGAGGATCGATCTTCAGAGTATGGCCGTCGAACCAAAGAAGTCGACCATCCTGAGCAGCATGCTTCTGAGGTGGTTCTAGAAAAACTTGGAGGCCACTGGAAGAGGCGAAAATGCACTTTAGTAGAACTTCGGATACCGATCTTCGATAGAGTTTTCCTTCTACTATCGTATATTTAGGAGCTCGATATTTTATTTTCCGAGCTTCATTTAGGTCAAGTGGCAGGTTTCCTTCATGGAGGTAGTCTATCATCGGAGTCATCCAGCTCCTTTCAACTTCTTCGATTTCCATCATTTCAGCGACTGGTGTCTCATCGATGTCGATTGCTGGTGTATTAAACATTAACCAGTTGATCACTCTTTCTGTTTTGCCATCGTGAGATCCTGTAAATCTAGAAAGTTGTTCTGCCCATTTATGTTCCGAACGCGGAACATTCTGTATTTTGAAATTCTCAAATTTCTCAGTCAACTCCTTTACTTTAGCGAGGTACTTGACCATGTTAAATTCATTTGCCTCATATAGGCCTTCAATTTGTCTTTGTACCAACTCCGAATCAGTCAATACTTTGAGAGATTTTATGTTGGCTTTGATCGCCATTTCCATTCCTGCGATTAACGCTTCGTACTCGGCTTCATTGTTGGTTACCACAAAGTCCAACGTTATCGCATAATTTATATCTTCTTTATTTGGTCCGGTAAAATTGATTCCAGCTCCGCCTCCCTCACGGCTTGAAGCACCGTCGACGTGCATTAACCAGGCTTGATTTTCTATGATCAAGATATCATTATCACGACTGGTCGACTCACTGCGTTCTAATACCGAGGTCGGAGTTTCTAATAGGAAGTCGGCCAGAACTTGGGCCTTAATAGCGATGCGTGGTTTATATTCGATTTCGAATTATCCTAGTTCGACCGCCCACTTGATTAATCTACCAGAGGCTTCGGGCTTTGCCAAGACTTGTATTAGTGGTTGATTCGTAAGCACTACTATTTTATAAGTTAAAAAGTATGGTCGGAGTTTGCGTGCTGCCACCACTAAAGCCAAGGCAAATTTCTCTATCTCCAAATAATTCCTCTCCGCTCCTTGTAGTAACTTGCTCAGATAGTAAACAGGCTTATGTTCCGTACCTTCTATTTTTACTAAGACCGAACTGACGGCTACTGTGGAGATAGATATGTAAATGTATAATGGTTCATCTTCAGTTGGTTTGGCTAGTAATAGAGAGGAGGTCAGGTATTCCTTTGACTGGTTGAATGCTTGATCACACTCTTCGGTCCATACAAAGTTTTTTGCCTTTTGTAAAGTTTGAAAGAAGGGCAAACTTCTATCCACTTACTTGGATATGAAACTATTCAATGCCACAATTTTTCCTACTAAACTTTGCACTTGGGAAATTGTTTTAGGTGGTCTTATTTCAGTTATGTCTCTAATCTTTTTAGGATTTGCTTCAATTCCTCTTGGGTGGACCATGTACCCTAAAAACTTTCTAGATTTTACCCCAAAGGTACATTTTGCGGGGTTTAGCTTCATTCGGTATTTTCTCAATATCTAAAAACATCGATCGAGATGTTTCACGTGGTCGGCTTCATTCATGCTTTTGACCAGCATATCATCCACGTAGACTTCCATTATTTCTCCGATCAGCTCTCTGAACATTAGGTTAACCAGTCTCTGGTAAGTGGCACCAGCATTCCTTAGGCCGAATGGCATAACAATAAAGCAATATACACCCTGCTCGGTTACAAAAGCAGTTTTCTCCTGGTCTCGCTCGTCCATGTAGATTTGGTAGAAACCTTGGAAAGTGTCCATCATGCTAAAAATAGCAAAACCTGCAGTTGAGTCAACCAACAAGTCGATTCTAGGGAGAGGATAGGGGTCACGTGGACATAGCTTATTAAGGTCGGTGAAATCGTTGCACATCCTCCATTTGTGTGAAACCCCAAATAAATTTGTCAAAAATAGATAATTTTTAAAAGTATTATTATTTCAAATATTTATAAAACATACCGAAAACTTCTAATGATACCCTATATGGTCCCTAAATTTTCAATAAAATAGTTCTAGTCTAAATATTATTACCTTCTCAATTTTTGTGTTAAACAAGTCATAAAATCCATAAAATCTATGGAATAAAATATTAAAGCTCGTGGTATATAAAATGAAAGACTAAAATAAGTATTAGAATAAAATGGTGGATATTCTACTAGTTTATGATTTAATGATTAAATTACTCGATTAGAAAAAGTTTATATCATAATTCATCATGTCAAAACTTATTTATACAAACTATATAACCTTAAATTATGTGATAAATATATTAGTTACCAAATCTTATAAAAGTATATGAGAAACAAAGCATGCGAAAATTTATTGTAAACTAATGCATCTTATAGTTATAATTAATCGATCTTCTTAGGGTCAAGTGAATTATCGTTTTTAAAGATCTTCAATCTTATGTTACCCAAACAAAGCCTTAGGGAGACATTAATTTTCCCAAAATGCCCCTAATTTCCCCTATAAATGAAGGTCTTCCCCTTACCATTCATTCACCCCATTCCATACACACTACACACACCCACACACTTTCACTTCACTTCTCACTTCCCTACCATCTTCTCCAAGCTCCCCTTCTCCATACACACTACACACACCCACACACTTTCACTTTACTTCTTCACTTCCCTACCATCTTCTCCAAGCTCCCCTTCATAAGTAAAGTATCTACACACCTATAATATGTAATATAGAGTTCCACAAATAATTTTAATGTCCTTAATAAGTAAAATTCGTGGGGAAACTTGAAGAAGAAAAGCAGGGCAGCCCCTGTTTTACTGTAGCAGCGTTTGATGGTTCGATTGAGGGCCTTAATGGACGAATTTCTTCAAACTGAATCACTGTCATGTAGCCCTTTGAGTGTAGAATAAATTCCCTTTGGCCCTTCTTGAATATCATCATCACACAAGGAGTAATTGAGGTATGAACCAACACTGCTCTAATCTGCGCACCTTTCGTATTTTGTCCATAACCTGAGATTGGCTAGGTCTTTTATTAAAATAAATACATGGTTGGAAAGGGGACAAGGAGTAGATTGTGGTTGTGGTGGCGGTGTCGACCACCTCCGGCGCGTCAGCACATTGGTGGCGCGATATCTGAACAGTACCGGCGAGTGGGTCACACATGCCGAGACTGTTTTGGGTCTTTTGATTCTTTTGGGTTATTTGCACAAGTTTTGGCCTTCTATTCTTATATTAAACACTTTGATACTTTATTAATCAAATAATATGATTAATAGTTGATTTAAACTCGCATATTGAATGAATATATATTAACATTGATGCTACTTCTTGTTGTTAGACACCATTAAAGAACGTTTAACTTCTTAAAGTCTATCAACTTGAATATGGTTGAATATTTTTTTTATGGTCTTATAACACTTTACCTTGTATATTATGAGTTAGAATATTGGATTAAATTTTGATTAACTTTCAATTAATATATAGCTAGGCCTCCAAGAATTCTTTTGGGCGATCTAATAAATAATCCGGGACTTTTTGAGCCTTTTATATGTTTGAGTTATTTTCCCAAACTTTGGCCTTCTATCTTAATATAAACCAGTTTGATGCTTATTATTTGATCAAAATGTGCAAAATGGATAAATATAGATGCTAGTTCTTTTTGTGGGATTTAATTGAAAAACTTATAACTTCTTGAAAACTATAACTTGAATATAGTTGATTATTTCAATTCAAAATATTTTATTGTAAAATTCAACTTGAATACTATGTTGATTAAGTTATAAAAATGGATTAAATATTTGATCCAATTTAATAAAAGGGCTGTAATGAAGAAATACTATCTAGGCTCCAAAAAGAAAATACTTTTGGATGTTGCTGCAAGTTTAACATTAATTTGGGACAGATTCGTAAGTGCAAAACTCAAACCTAATGGAACTAATTTGAAGTAGAAAATCATATAATTCAATTTAACATCATTTTGATACATGTGTGGAAAGTTATTGAACTCACAAGCATAATTGCCGATGTTGAATGAAAATAGGCTACTTGCTACTAGTTGTTTGTTTTACTTTTACACTATAACGTGGTGAAAATACAATAATACATGCTTGAAATGAATATTTGTAATAAATTTATGAGTTAGGCACGATTAGGTTCACGTAGAAAAGAATCACAAGTATAGGGTTAATGGTTGAATTAGTGGGATAAGATGGATTTGAAAAGTATAGTTTGGTTGGGATACAAACACTGATATTTTTTACTTGAATTAGGTCTTGGGGATACGCCAACATTTGGACTTGAAGGTGAGGTTTTCCGTTCTTTGTGTACCATCTTGGCACAACGCCCTGAGGAAAAAGAACATGATTTTGTGATTCATATACCACTTTCTTTACTTCTAACAATTCAATATGTATCAAATATTTTTAATAATCTCTCTCCCAATTACGTTTCTTGCTATATTCAATTTTATTGTGAAATCGGATCTTTATTGTCGTATGTCAATTTTGTTCAACGCACTTTGCTACTTCTGATCATTCGCTATTGAATATTATTCAAGCATCCACTAGTTATTCGATACTTCGTTATTTCTAAAGGTGATACTAATTCCTTATGATCTTGCCAGGAATAAGAATTCTATCTTTTTGAACTTAACTCGCTCTTGTCTGACAAATTCATCATCTGCTCATTTGGTTATAAAACATCCTGATATATTTTGCCTTGCGTGGTTATCAAACACTTTTCACGTATGTTCTTGTTGATCGTCAAATGCTATCTTGGTATTGAGCTGTGTATGAACAACGGACTACTTCCGGATTCTATTTCAATTTATTTCATTTATTAATACACTTGGGGACGCCCTTGGGAAGTTGGGCCCTGGGACTAACAGAGGTGACTGCTGGGCGGCATCGGGTCGTCAGTGTATGGTCTCTTTGTTCAGTACCCCTCCGTGATTCAGTTCCGTGCATAGTTGGAGGTAGCTGTGCTCCGAGCTGGATCGGCATGCGCCCGGGCATGCCATCTGTTTTGTTCTCGAGGTAGCTCCTCGATGGGAGGTATAAGGTAGTTACAATGGCTAGGGGATATAAGGTGGTGCCATAAAAGTAAATACATATGTGAATGGTATGTGCTATGTGGAACTAGATATTACCCTGTAAATTCTGAGTGATTATCCGTGAGGAAACTCCAGTGTTGCGCCACCTGTGACTTGGTCTGGTCTATCCTTGTGAAGTTACAGGGGAGATACCTGTAGAGTCCGCAATAGTCATTTCTAAAGTCCACATCTGACATGTTACATGCTCAATATCTTTCGGTTCATTATATTTCTTGTCATTACCATTTGTTCGGTATATTTTCTTCAATTTATTACCATTATATTTAGTTCAATTACTCATACCTTCCTATTTTCTGTTCTCGTTATCTCTCTTATTATATTCTTTTTATCATTATTGTTTTCATATCTTTATTTTGTTCAAGTTCATGAATTAAATCACTAAGTCAAACACGACTTACTCCTCCTTTTATCTTCCTTTGTCCTTTCCTCAGAGATATGGGATGCAAATATGTTATATAGAGTGGGAGTATCACATATCAACTTAAACTTGGAGCACACTTTGTTGATATATATTTGGATATATGCTATCTATTGATAAGGCTGATTTTATGATTAGCTACAACAGAGTCTAAATAGTGAAATTTATGGAAGAATTACAATTAATCAATGTAGCCTTCAAGTTTTTGTATCTTCATATTATTGATCTAAGCTATGTGGAATGTTGTGATTCAGTTTAGTGGGTTTTCGATCGACAATTTAGGTGGCGACCACCCTGATCATATAGTGCGATATACATAAATGAGTGTTATTGTACTATCTGGTCAGAGTGGGGCGTTACAATTTGTTATCCGTTTTATCCCCTTTAGCCACTAAGACAACATTGCATAGCCATTCCGAGAATTGTATTTCCCGAATTTGTTTTGCTTTGAGCAGCCTTTCGACTTCTGCTTTTATTATCTTGTCTTTTATTGGCCCGTGATTCCTCTTATTTTGTCGTGCTGGTTTTGCCATTGGATCGATTTTTAGTGAATGAGTAATTACCCTTGGGTCGATGCCCTCGATATCATTCGCACTCCAAGCGAATATGTCGACATTTTTCCTGAGAAAGTTTACTAGTAATACTTCCCCTTCGGAACTGAGTTCGGTTCCAATCCTGGTCGTTTTCGAGGGATCTCCTTGAACGAGCATAATATCCTATGCTCTGGTGGCCTTATGATCAGATCGACCATTTCCTTTCCTTTTAGATCTATCTTGTCAGTGCTGGGGATTTCGACTTCGGCTCTTTCGATGTCATCATCGAGCTTCCTTTTAGCTGGGGTAAACGGCTTGGAACGGTTCCCCAGTGTTAGGGACGTATTGTAGCAATCCCATGCCATACAATGATCGTTCACTATCTCTCCGATCCCCATGTCTGTAGGAAATTTTATATTCTGATGGTACGTCGATACAACTGCTCGGAATAGGTTGAGGGCAGGTCGTCCTAATATCGCATTGCACGCAAAGGGAGTCTCTACGACCAGGAATTTTATTAGTTTCACTACGCGCTGTGGTTTCTTTCCCAGCGATACACTTAGATTTATCGTCCCATAGGGGACTATTTCAGAACCTCCAAATCCTACTAAAGGAGTGGCTACTTTTTGGAACGTTATTTCTCCCAAATTCATTTGTGTTAAGACCTCCTTTGATATAATGTTTGCTGAGCTTCCATTGTCGATTAGGATCCTCTTAATGTTATAGTTTGCTATCTTGAGTGATACCACCATCGGGAAGTCAAGGTTGTCTTCTTTCATATCCCAAACGAAGTTTCTTGGTACTTCGCTCTCATTGAAACTAATGAGTTGTTCTTTTGGTGGTTTGTTTTCTAGTGTCCATATTTCTTTAGGATATCTAACATTTCCTAATAAAGACCTCGCGGTTCTGCGGCGAGCATTACGGCTGTCTCCTCCGGCTGGTCCCCCTGAGATGGTATGGATGGTGCCATTGATTAAATCATTGTTCAATTCTTGTGGCGTACCGTTATTTGGGGACCTTCTTCTCGGGGTCCTTCTCTGGTTATTGTTTCGAGGACTCCTGCTTCTATCTCTCTTGCGATTGTTCCGTTCTAAATAATCGTCCAATTTTCCTTGTTCGATTAGCCTTTCGATTTCCTGTTTTAGGTGAAAACAGTCTTCTGTTCGGTGTCCATGGGCGCGATGATACCTACAATATAGATTGTAGTTTCGCGCACCGGGCCTAGGTTGTGCAATTCTTTTTGCCGGCGGAATCCAGTTGTTCCTTTCTAATACTACAAGAATTTCTTCGATAGGAACAGTCAGTCGTGGGTATTCTACCTGATTTATTCGATTCCTGTTAGCCGGTTCGGCTGACCTTGATCTAGGATAGATATTAGGCCTTTTATCCTGATCGTTCCGATTGTATTCTAGTCGTTGAAAGACATTTCCTTTTTTGGAGGATCGATCGTAATCAGTAGGTCTTAAAGCAGGAGCTTTATCTTGCCGCCTTGATCCGGTGGCAGGAGTTTTGTTCCTATTCTTGTCTTTGAAAGAGTTAATCTCCTCATGAGTCATGTATTTCGATGCCAAGGTCATAATATTTGCGAAAGTCCTTGGTTGCTTTCTGCTGAGAGCATTCCCGAATTACCTGTTTTTGGTAAGATCGAAGAGGATGGAGATTATGTAATCGATGTTTGGTGAATCAATTTTTAATAATTCCACATTAAATCTTGCCAACTAGTTTCGCAAAGACTCTCCCTCTTGTTGATGGATGGTTCCAAGGTAGCTCATCGGCATTTCTGTCTTTTTTGGCTGGCGAATTGTTGTGTCAATTTATTGCATAATTCACGGAAACTGAAGATAGAATTGGTGGGTTGTTTTGTGAACCAATCCAAAGCTAGTCCTTCGAACGTAGTAACCATTAGTTTGGCGGTGTATTCCGCCGAGTGAGCATATAAGTTCATAATATTCGTGAAGCTGAAAATATAATCATCGGGATTGGTGGTTCCATCGTATCTTGGTAGTCGTCCGGGGACCTGGCCGGATGATTGAGCTTTTTTTATCTCCCTACAAAAGGGGGAGCATGCCGCTAGGCTTTCTTGGAGCTCCGTGTTTCTGGCCCACGGATTTTGGATGGTCCGAAGACGTTGCTCTAGGCGCTCCTGTACCATCCTTTCAATTTCTTGTTCCGAGATGCGGACTGCTCTTCGTCGATTAGGTATTCCATCAACGACGTCGTCCTCAATGGGAATTATGGTATGTTCCTTTGATCCTTGGCGGGTCGGTAATGGCTTTGTCCAATCTGTTTTTCTTTGGATCGGCTCATCGGTTGGTTTCGTATCACTCCTTTGTGGACTGTGCAAGGATCGCTGTTCGCTCACAAGGCTGCCTGCTTGCTCAGATACTTGATTGACCTGCCTTGGAATTCTCCGAATTGGATTTGCCCTAGCAGTTCTAGGGTCTCTGGGCACCTGCTCGGGGACTAGTATTTCCCCTGGATACAGTAAGTTGAATAGCATAGCGATCTGTCTTAGTTTCTCATGTGTATCCGGCAGAGGAACAGGGATTGTCGGAGCCACGGGGGCTTCTGGTATCACATTGGCGGCAATCTCTTGTTGTCCTGGAGAGTTTTGAGCATGGATCCCTTGACGTTCCTCCTGGTTCGGTAGTTGATCACTTGCTCTTCGATTATTTTCGTTGTTGACGATTGGAACGTTATTATTCGTATCGTCCTGTAAGTCATCAGATGTGATATGTGGATGCGTCGTGTTACTTCTTGCCTCGTTACGAGCGTTCTTTCTTGGGCGAGCCATATGTCTATCGAATAATTAACTCAGCCCCTCGGTGGGCGCCAACTGATTTAACCATTTTTCGTAGGGTTGGATTAAATCAATATTATAAGTTTATGGGGTTGGATTATATGTATTATAGGGCCTAGTTACTTTATTCCGGATGGATCAATCTCAAGAAAGAACAATATGTAAAGAGCACATAAGAACACGAGATGATGAATATTAAATATAGTATAGCAAAAGCTTTTCTATAAATTTATGGGTAAATTACGAATATCCCCCTCATGTAATGTCTAATTACAAAAATCACCCTTACATATTGGGTATTATAAAAATCCCCCTCAGGTTTGTCACCTTCTTACAATTAACCCCTTGCCCCTAAAATATTCCATTTTTGCCCTTGAGTGTTATTTGTATTATTTGTAATGTCTCATAAATGTTAAAACTTGGGTGCTAATTATTATATCTTATAAATTAGAAACCATATTAATTGATCAAATTTATAACTGCCCATAAGTTTTAATAAATATTGTAAAAAAACAAAATTATATATTTATTAGCAATTTAAATTGTAAAATATTAAATTAAATAGAATTTTAATAATATATTTTATAAAAATGGACAAACTGTTTACACATTAGTTGAATGAATTCATTTTATAAATTAGTATATTTAATAAACTTATATTGTTTATAAATAAGATATTTTAATTTATTAAAGTTTATATTGTATTATAAATTGAAATATTTATTGAAATTTATGGGCAATTATAAATAATATCAATTATTTTGGTGGTAAATATATGATTATTATTTTTATAATTTACAAGATAAAACAATTAACACCCAAATTTTAAAATATATAACATATTATAAACATTACAAATAACTTCCAAGGGTAAAATTGGAATATTTTGGGAGCAAGGGGTTAATTGTAAGAAGGTGACAAACCTGAAGGGGATTTTTGTAATACCCAATACGTGAGGGGGATTTTTGTAATTAAGCCATACCTAAGGGGGATATTCGTAATTTACCCTAAATTTATTATCAGAATGCCTAAGTATGGAGGCGTAAGTTCTTAATTGTAGTTGTCCGTAATACAATGTTGATCTAGGTATTTATAAGATGTAAACCCTAAGCATACAAGGAAACATAATCCTACTAGGACTCGGCATATCTATCCTTCTTGAGTCCGGATTGTAGTCTGGTTCGCCAAGGAGAATTGTCTCTGATCGGGTCGATGGATGATCCCGAATGAGCTTGTATGGTCGAACCGATCTGATGTCTTCGAGTCGATCTAAGTATTATATGGGGTGTAAAACAGCCCCCATCACTGTGCATAGCATGCTCCAGCAGCTATGTACTCAGCTTCAGCAGTAGAGATGGATACTGAAGTCTGTTTCTTACTCATCCATGAGATCAGACGACTACCTAAGAATTGACAGGCGCCAATTGTACTCTTCCTATCAATCTTGCAGCCAGCAAGGTCAGAATCCGAATATCCTATAAGTTCAAATCCAGATTCTCTAGGGTACCATAATCCCAATTCTTGAGTACCTTTAAGGTATCTGAGTATCCTCTTGGCAGCCAGAAGATGAGATTCCTTAGGATTTGATTGATATCTCGCACAAACCCCAACATAGTACATGATATCAGGTATGCTAGCTGTTAGATATAACAGTGATCCTATAATTCCTCTGTACTTGGTTATATCTACTGATTGTCATCTTCATCTTTATCTAAACGAAGTCCAGTAGACATAGGAACATTAACTGTAGAGCTAGTTTCTATACGAAATTTCTTGAAAAGATCTTTTGTGTATTTGGCTTGGTTGATGAATATTCCATCAGGCAACTGTCTTACTTGCAAACCAAGAAAATAGTTCAGTTCACCCATCATGCTCATTTCAAATTTTTTCTGCATCAGCTTGGAGAACTTGTCACATATCTGTTGGTTAGTTGAACCAAAAATAATATCGTCCACATATGTTTGCACAAGTAATATATGATCCTCCCATTCAATAGTAAACAAGGTCTTGTCAACTTTACCTTTTCAAAATCCTTTGATTAAGAGAAAATCAGATAAAGTATCATACCATGCTCTTGGAGCTTGTTTTAGTCCATAGAGGGCATTCTTCAGACGATACACCTTGTCTTCTTCTTTATATGATTCAAATCCAGGTGGTTGTTCAACGTAAACTTCTTCTTGCAATTCTCCATTGAGAAAGGCAGACTTCACATCCATTTGATAGACAGTGAAGTTCTTGTGAGCAGCATAGGCGAGAAACAATCTGATTGCTTCTAATCTTACTACTGGTGCAAAAGTTTCATCAAAGTCAATGCCTTCTTCCTGGCAGTAACCCTGGGCCACTAATCTTGCTTTGTTTCTGGTGACAACACCATCTTCATTCATTTTATTTCTGAATACCCACTTAGTGCCAATTACTCTTTGATGACTTGGTCTAGGGACTAAGTACTAGACTTCATTCCTCTCAAATTGATTCAGTTCCTCTTGCATAGCTTCAATCCAGTTTGAATCACTGAGGGCTTCTTCAACTTGTTTAGGCTCTATTTGGGATAGGAAGCTGACAAACATTGGATCGTTTGCAGCAGCTCTTCTTGTCTTCACTTTATCCAAAGGATCACCAATCACTAATTCAGGTGGGTGATTCTCGAGCCATCTGAGATCAGGTTGCAAATCTGGATGTTGTCCTCTGATTTGATCTTGCAACACTACTGTTGGAGTTTCAGTAGTAGTCTGTTGAACAGTCTCTGGTCTACCAGCTGTTTGCAACTCGTCTGTTTGACAATCAGCAGAGTGACTTTGAACAGCATTTGAGTTATTAGTTGAGTTGAGATCAGGTAGTATGATGCGAACATATTCTTCATTTCTTTCAACACTTAATTTCTGAAAATCAGTAGACAGATTTGAATTAGTACTTTGATTCTTTTCAGAAGATTGGTTTGGTTCATCAAATACTACATGAATAGATTCTTCTACAAGAAAAGTTCTTTTGTTAAAGACTCTATAAGCTTTACTAACAGTAGAGTATCCTACAAAGACAGCTTCATCAGCCTTTTCTGCAAAAGCAGTAATATGATTTTCCCATTATTTAACACGAAGCATTTACAACCAAAAATCTTGAAGTAATGAATGTTTGGCTTCCTGTTGTTCCAAACTTCATATGGAGTCTTGTTTTGATTTTTGTTGATCATGCATCTGTTTTTGGTGAAGCAGGACGTATTGTGGCTTCTGTCCAGAATCTTTGGGGCAGCTTTGCTTCAGCTATCATAGTCCTGGTAGCTTCTTTTAGAGTTCTGTTTCTCCTTTCAGCAACTCCATTTTGTTGAGGGGTTCTGGCAGCAGAGTATTCATGACTTATTTGATAGAGTAGTGCCCAGCAAGCCAATATTAATTAGCTTGTTGAAGTACTGTTTTCTTATGGTTTATAATTAATACGCCCGTTCATTCATAGTACGTTAAATTGAACAATGGCCAACTTCATCTCTCGCGAACTTATCTAAGCGATTGGATGAAATCCTAAGGTCACAATAGACTATGGGACGATTCACTTCAGTACTGAGTGCAATCATGAAACAGTCTCAAAGGTCGTGATCTTAAAACTGTTCCAAGTCATAGATTCCGAACGAGACGGGGTATCGTAGGAATCGCCAAGACTTGTACAAGTATGCATGATTCACATGGAGTGAATTTGTAGCGTTTCATGAGCAAGGCATTTGAGGCCAGTGCATATGAGTAGATGGTTCAATGGAGGATTGAATGCATCGAACGACCCGAACAGAGAAACCCATTGCGGAAGCGCATGACGCATGTCGGTGATGGGATGTTTCTCAAGGCTTATAATAGTGTACGATTTAGTCCTTAGACTTGAGGTGCTAGGGCGAATTCGGTGCACAAGTGTGCGTACTTAGATTTAGGTACTGGTCACATAGCCTGGCCACAAAGTGCCTAAGTTGGGTGCGTACACGACTGTACGCGAGTGGTTAGTACTAAGAAAGGATCTATCGACTCATCCTGATAAGATGAGAGTATTTCCTGTACGTTCTTCGATAATATGTTCCTAGAAACCCATGGCCATGGTTGGTGACGAATTTGGAAGGTATTTCCAAATTTAGCAGTCACGCCGGAATTATTATCCTGAATTAGAAAGTACAGTATCGAGATAATTAGAGGTGCCGATCAATTCACACACCCTAGGTCTCGATCGGGAAATCATCGTGGAAGGACCGTATGTACATGGCAATTATAAGAGGTGAGGTTCACAATAATCAATTCACCTTTGATTGGGCTTCATGGGCTTGTGGCTAGACATCGACCATGAAGTGTAGGTACTCCTAAATTAATAGGGAAATTAATTATAGGAGTGGTCAATTAAAAGTTGTTTAATTGATCGGAGCATTTAATTGCTCGTTAATTAAATCACGAAAGTCGTGGGCCTGCTGCCAGTTGATGGTGAACCCAGAGGGTCACACACAATACAATTGGACGGTGACTGTCTTAAAGGAAAAACAAATGATTTAAAGATGTTAAATCAAAGTTATTGAATTATGGTATTAATTCAATTGGAGATTATTAATTAGATGTCTGATTGATTAATGTTCAGTTAATTAATTAGAGTTATCTGATTAATTATGGAATTAATTAAAATAGTTAATTAATTGGAAGAAGAAATAATTAACCAATTTTAGTATTGGATAATTATGGGGTTGATTTTGCAATTAACTTAAAATAAGGGAGTGGCGGTTTTTGTAAAAGAAGAAAAAGAGTTTTATTCCTTGGAGAGCAAGTTAGAAGAGATCTATCAAATCTCACATTCCTAACTTGATAAGGAATGAAGATTTGATAGACAAGGGAAGGAGATATCTTTTTAGAGAAGGACTCTTCTCCTATAAAATTATACTCCTTCTCTTCTCTTCATTAAGTGAGTTCAGAAAATTTTGAGAGAATATTATTTTTGCTGAAAATTTGAGAGAAGTCGATTTTACAAGAGAGAAAATCAGATTTTTTGCACAAATATTATTAACTACAAAATCGCCCCAAAAGTTTTCGCCCCAACCCCAAGTTGCCCGAACCAAACTCGGCCGAACCCTGAGCTGACCGAACCCAACCTGGTCGAGCCCTGTTCCGATCACACAAGTCCTGTGATCTGTTTCTTCCATCTGTATCTGCTAACCCTGATCGAGATCTTAAGTCCAGATCTAGATCCGAAATCCTTTGCTGACAAACCTGCGAGATCCAGTTCTAAGCCTAAGACTTGTAGGCGTCACTACAATCCGATTGGTGTGGACTAACTTTGGAGGTGATACACATGGATCACTCAAGCTGTGGATCGAACCAAACACATGGAGGAAACCACCACAAATCCGTGGTGAGGTAATTTGCGATTAACCCCCTATGTTTAATTAAGTGTTTGATTCATGCTTTTCGTATAAATAACTGTGGAGAAAGATTTATGGGACATATAGGGACCTCGAAAAATTTTAAATTCCGCACTTTGTTGTATTGACAATCGAGCCCCTAGATAGAATATCCCAACAGTGGTATCAGAGCCAGCTCCATACGTTTTTATACGAAAAGGCCTGAACATAATGTGTTTTCACTGTATATGCTTGATTGTATGTATGAGAACGCGTGATAATTATGTTCTAGTGATTGATTCTTGCTTGTTATGACTAGATCTATGATTGGGTATAATTGCCTTTTAAGATCTGTGGCGAATTTATAGTTTTTCGAAAAATCAGGACTCTTTGTGCAAATAATCGCATATCTCAAAATTAGGGCTGAAAAATTGAATTTTCTGTTTCTGGAAATTTTTGAAAAATCTTGGCTGTTTCTGAAAATTAGATCGCACGGGTTTTAGGACCATTTTGCAATATTCAAAAATTCAAGGACTGTTTTGTAATTTTTGAAACTTCAGGGGTCAGTTTGCAAATTCGAAAATTTTCTGGATTTCAAAATTTATTTTCTGGTCCTTCTGTCCGAAAACTGTTTTGGGGGTATTTTGTAACTTTTCAAAAGTTTTGGGGTCAAAAGTGCAATTTCCAAAAGTATAGGGGACGAATTGCAATTTTCAAAAGTTGAAAAATCAGAATCTTAAATTGAGGCAGAAAACTTGTTTTAATTTATCCGAGAATTTATTTGTCATAATTAGTAGTGACTAAAAAGCAAGAATCATAGGATGTTATTTTAAAAGGTAGTTTTAAAATTAAGAAAGAAATAGGTAAAAGTTGTTTGCATGTTTCTTGCTCTACGTGAACTGTTTACGTGGTTTTCGATCGCGCCGAGCCTTGACCTTAGGTTAGATGTGATTGGTTTAATTTAATGCATGGTTTTTATTGGGCCTGCGAGCCTGTTTTTATTTTTGGGCCACTTTGAGCCTTTGTAATAGAATAGGGCTTTACTGCTTTCCTAGTTTAGGATGGAGGCCCATTTACAAGCAAGGTGGGAGCCCAAGAAGAATTGAAGGCCATGTATGCATGGTACATTGTGTAAAAGCATAGGCCCATTAACAAATCCTTTAGATTGACCAATTGGGCCAACATCATTGGCTCGATGATGGTCTGCATAGGAGGCTCCCGATCGAAAACATATTGTGGTAGTATGCATGCTAGGCTTGTATGGCTTTTATTTATTAGTCGATTTATGATTGCTTGTGTGTTTGCGCACTAGAATCTAGATCGTAAATAAAAGATAAAGCATAATTGAAGCGGTGAGATCTCGAGGAGAGTTTCCTTAAAACTTTCAAAACTGAAAATTCCCCTCTCGAATAAATATTAAGTCATATTGGGTTAAATATAAAATGAGGTTTTATAAAATCCAAGCCTTCCATTAATAGGGACTAGTGCATGTTGTTTACTTATCGATAGAGGTGATCCAGAGTCTGGCACCCGAGTCGAAGAAAGGGGCAATGCACGAAATTCCTTGATTCTAGTTTTAATAAAACTTGACAAGGGTAGGGACTGGTCGGGACGTGAAGATCGACCGATAACTAGTTACGGAGAATCCGTGACCGGGCCCGTTGCTTATCATGATTAATGGGTTAGACTTAACGCGTAGTAACATTTATGATGTAGCAGTGCTAGATAAATGCGAAAAACGAGGCAAAATAGCTTGAAGGTTGTGTGGTAGACACAATTGGCAATAAGTATGCCTACCTAGGGAATTAATTGTATGGCCACGAGTCGTGGGTGCAACTAATTGCTGCTGGGACGTCAAGACCTACTAGGAAATAGATTTTTCCCGAAACTAGAAGGGGTTATTGTTTCGATAAAATAGTGGGAGAACTTTTTCGATAAAAAAGTCCAAATTTCGTTAATTATAAGTATTAATATTAAACCTGTCTGCTTATAGTTGTCTGTTTTATTGTTAGCCATTTACCATCCACTATTCCGTTCAAACGAGTATTAATGAACGTTAGACGCGAAAATACTTTGGGGGCTATGATGTGCTATTATCTTCAAAGAAAGACCATGGCTAAGTTTAATAACGCCAAGGAATATTGTGGTTACTTAACCAAGATGTTCAAACGACTCAAAAGGCTTAGAGCCATTTTGATGCTCGAAGATGAGATAAGAAATTACCACACATGGTCTTTCTGACATCTTCACTCATTTCATGCAACACTGTGATATTCTGCTTGATGGAATTGAAACAAAGCAATTGCATGAGTTGTTAGACAAATATGAACAAGCTCATCTAAAAGGTCTTGGACTATATGAAGATAACTGCCCACTGTGTAAGCACGAAAGGAAAATAGGAAAGCTTACTGAAAAGGAATTCCTGGATAGACTTAACTACGGTATGATTTTTTAAATTATACATTTGTTAAATCTTTTTGATGTAAGACATCTGATAAAACTTTCATTTCTGTAAAAGAGTTTACGGCGGATGAAACAATTCCCTCTCCAACTGGAAGGAGGAAATTCCTTGAAAGGAAGATGCATGAAGCGCATAGAGAGTTGAGGGAAATCGAATTCAGGGACTGGGTCAAGGAAGTACTCAACCTAGACATTCCTTTTTTAGAAGAAGTTTTTTCGTATTAGCAAAAGTTTTTAGTTTTAGTTTATTTTGAGTATTATTTCAAATTTTTTACAAGACCTTATTGCTTTACCATTGAGAATGGAATTTATTTAATTAGAGCGATTTGACTTTGTGCAAATGATGATGTTTTGAAACATAGAAATAAACAATGATAAACAAATCAAAACTTCGAAAACTATATGCTGAATCGAAAAACTGGATAATCGTTCACTGAAATGTTTATTTTGGACATTCTTCCTAAAGAAAGATTCGAAAGGAAAGTTTTTGTCTACTGTTCTTGAAATAAGGAACTTGGATAAAACTCCGTACTTTCAAATCTTGTCTTAAAGGAATAATAACCGAAATAAAGGATTGCTAGGCATTCCAACATTTCGAATCAATTAGAACTAAAAGCACTAGTTCAAAAGAAGTACAATTCGGAAACTATTGAAGTAATTCAATAGACGTTTTGGAAATGAAGTAATTAGATGCATTATGTCAAAAGCAATTTGATCTAATCAAATTTGCTAAAACATAAGCAACTAAATCCTCGATTATCTAAAGGAGAATAGAATTCTAACAAAGCAAATCAAAGAAGAAGATCGAGCTTTGGTGAAACTTGGTTCGACTCTCGACTGTGATCTTGCTAAATTCCTATATTCACATTAGGGGATAGCCTTCCCCGACTCTTCAAAAATACTTGGTCTAGTATTTTGAAGTAAGTTCTTACACCGCCATGTCATTAAGACATAGCAACACACCCTTATATGAGAAATTAGATGGTAGATCTAATTCATATAAAGTTTGTGGGGTATCCGACGAAACCCATTGGATACCTGTTCTACGACAAAGAGAGACGAAAGTATCTCGTAAGAAGCTTGTTCCTCTGTTGACAAAACTCTTGTCAAAGGAAATAAGTAATGTCATAGAACTTGATGAAGTCCAAGAACTGGACCCATCCCCACAAACAGTGGGAGTAAACCCCGAAACCTACTGAACCGATCCATGCACAAATTAGTAGTCTAATCAAATTCGTAAGGAACTCGAAATTCCATTTTACGAAATTGAGAAACTGGATTCTAATCCAAGATTACAAAAGAACTAAGGGATATGGCATGAAGCCATAAGATTCAAAGTGGAAACTTTGACTCACCTAATGGTGATAGGTCACTCCTCAAAAGTCCTTCTAGGACCAATGAAAGTACCTTCTCCGTTTGCTACGTCAAAATCCATTTCGAAAACTATTAGCCATAGAAAGGTGGTTTTTCACTGCCGAAGAATGACTATTGGAGATGAATCCTGCATCTCACAATTGAAAATTGATGAGAAGATCTCTATTCAAATCCAAAGGTCAATCTGTGACTCTTTCCCGAACATGGAACATGCAACTTGATAAGTCAATTAAGAATGTTGAAGTTGTCAAAAGGCATATGGATTCCAAATGTGCAAAAGGATCAGTGGGAGCATAGTTAAATTCGCAACGCAACGAGATATTGATCTACACATACGATATAAGAATATCAGAGAAGCACAGACGAAAGCGTGTTATTCACGCAATTTTCCATGATAAGATTTGGGAATTACATCTCACGTACTGGCAATACGTATTTATGGAGATAAAAGGGAAGTAGATGTTACAATTCACCGAATCGAAGTACAAAGACTATATATTGATTAAATTCAATATGGAAGAATCCAAGAAATGATTAGTTCCAAAAGGACGAAACTCTCTTACTTATTTAATGAGTCCAAAATTTAATAAGTAAAGAAGTAACTGTCTCAAGAAGCCTTATGCTTTAGCATTTGGATTGCATGTAGCATGCAAAGTCTTGTACTAGACCTGACACATCAAAAGGCTCTGATCATTCAAGAGCTACTGATAGTCGAACACCAGTAAAGGACACTGGACTACCATTAAAGCAATCCTCGAAGATAATTAAAGGATATAATGCTAGGTCTGTGGTAGTAGTGGAAAATTGAAAAACTCGAAGGATTTAAAGTTTCGAGATTTCCAGTCTGAAGTGGATGATTTGTTCTGTCTCGATGGAGCGAAGGTAAATTGGAAGAAATTCCAATAATATACCATTGCCGACTCAATCAGAATAATAGCACCATTATGATGCTGCACAAGAGAAGGTGTTTAGAAGAGAAACATTCGTCCAATGATTGGATGAATTACCTAGCATGGCAAAAGCCTGTCATAATCTTAACCGATTTAAACAAGGCAATTGCTCAATGAAAGGAAACGAGATCTCACCGATGATCTGAACACAATATCATATGATTGAACAAGTCATAGATAACTGAGACGCGTAAAAGTACTACGTTATCTCAACAAAGACAAACTTAGCAGATCCACTAATTAAGCTCTTTCACAAATGGTTCGAGGAACATCTTGGTATAGATGGGTCTTAGAAATGTTGTGATTGGCTTTAGGGCAAGTGGGAGATTGATAGAGTAGTGCCCAGCAAGCCAATATTAATTAGCTTGTCGAAGTACTGTTTTCTTATGGTTTATAATTAATACGCCCGTTCATTCATAGTACGTGAAATTGAACAATGACCAACTTCATCTCTCGCGAACTTATCTAAGCGATTGGATGAAATCCTAAGGTCACAATAGACTATGGGACGATTCACTTCAGTACTGAGTGCAATCATGAAACAGTCTCAAAGGTCGTGATCTTAAAACTGTTCCAAGTCATAGATTCCGAACGAGACGGGGTATCGTAGGAATCGCCAAGACTTGTACAAGTATGCATGATTCACATGGAGTGAATTTGTAGCGTTTCATGAGCAAGGCATTTGAGGCCAGTGCATATGAGTAGATGGTTCAATGGAGGATTGAATGCATCGAACGACCCGAACAGAGAAACCCATTGTGGAAGCGCATGACGCATATCGGTGATGAGATGTTTCTCAAGGCTTATAATAGTGTACGATTTAGTCCTTAGACTTGAGGTGCTAGGGCAAATTCGGTGCACAAGTGTGCGTACTTAGATTTAGGTACTGGTCACGTAGCCTGGCCACAAAGTGCCTAAGTTGGGTGCGTACACGACTGTACGCGAGTGGTTAGTACTAAGAAAGGATCTATCGACTCACCCTGATAAGATGAGAGTATTTCCTGTACGTTCTTCGATAATATGTTCCTAGAAACCCATGGCCATGGTTGGTGACGAATTTGGAAGGTATTTCCAAATTTAGCAGTCACGCCAGAATTATTATCCTGAATTAGAAAGTACAGTATCGAGATAATTAGAGGTGCCGATCAATTCACACACCCTAGGTCTCGATCGGGAAATCATCGTGGAAGGACCGTTTGTACATGGCAATTATAAGAGATGAGGTTCACAATAATCAATTCACCTTTGATTGGGCTTCATGGGCTTGTGGCTAGACATCGACCATGAAGTGTAGGTACTCCTAAATTAATAGGGAAATTAATTATAGGAGTGGTCAATTAAAAGTTGTTTAATTGATCGGAGCATTTAATTGCTCGTTAATTAAATCACGAAAGTCGTGGGCCTGCTGCCAGTTGATGGTGAACCCAGAGGGTCACACACAATACAATTGGACGGTGACTGTCTTAAAGGAAAAACAAATGATTTAAAGATGTTAAATCAAAGTTATTGAATTATGGTATTAATTCAATTGGAGATTATTAATTAGATGTCTGATTGATTAATGTTCAATTAATTAATTAGAGTTATCTGATTAATTATGGAATTAATTAAAGTAGTTAATTAATTGGAAGAAGAAATAATTAACCAATTTTAGTATTGGATAATTATGGGGTTTATTTTGCAATTAACTTAAAATAAGGGAGTGGGCGATTTTTTGTAAAAGAAGAAAAAGAGTTTTATTCCTTGGAGAGCAAGTTAGAAGAGATCTATCAAATCTCACATTCCTAACTTGATAAGGAATGAAGATTTGATAGACAAGGGAAGGAGATATCTTTTTAGAGAAGGACTCTTCTCCTATAAAATTATACTCCTTCTCTTCTCTTCATTAAGTTAGTTCAGAAAATTTTGAGAGAATATTATTTTTGCTGAAAATTTGAGAGAAGTCGATTTTACAAGAGAGAAAATCAGATTTTTTGCACAAGTATTATTAACTACAAAATCGCCCCAAAAGTTTTCGCCCCAACCCCAAGTCGCCCGAACCAAACTCGGCCGAACCCTGAGCTGACCGAACCCAACCTGGTCGAGCCCTGTTCCGATCACACAAGTCCTGTGATCTGTTTTTTCCATCTGTATCTCCTAACCCTGATCGAGATCTTAAGTCCAGATCTAGATCCGAAATCCTTTGCTGACAAACCTGCGAGATCCAGTTCTAAGCCTAAGACTTGTAGGCGTCACTACAATCCGATTGGTGTGGACTAACTTTGGAGGTGAGACACATGGATCACTCAAGCTGTGGATCGAACCAAACACATGGAGGAAACCACCACAAATCCGTGGTGAGGTAATTTGCGATTAACCCCCTATGTTTAATTAAGTGTTTGATTCATGCTTTTCGTATAAATAACTGTGTAGAAAGATTTATGGGACATATAGGGACCTCGAAAAATTTTAAATTCCGCACTTTGTTGTATTGACAATCGAGCCCCTAGATAGAATAACCCAACATTATTCCTCTGATGTTACAATACTCTTCAACTGTTGAGTTTGTGAACTCAGTCCCTCTATCTGATTTGATATTTAATATCTTCATGTTTTCTCATTCTGGATCAGCTCCATCAGATTTGTAAGATGCTCCTTGGTTTCACTTTTTTTCTTCATGAAAATCAACCAAGTGTATCTTGAATAATCATCCACAACAGCTTTGGCAGTACTTCTTTCCACCATTGCTGATTGGATCAATGGGTCCAAATAAGTCCATGTGTAATAACTCCAAAATCCTTGTAGATGATTGGTGATTCTTGCTCTTGAAAGATGACTTGATTTGTTTACCCTTCTGACAGGCGTCACAAAGCTTATCTTTGCTCATGACTGTTTTTGGAATTCCTTCTACCAGATCATTATGGTCTTCAAATTCACATGATTCATTCTTTTGTGCCACAGTCAACTTATTTCACTTGGTGTATATGCCACCAAATAAACATTAGAATTCTTGTCCACAAAATTTCAGTCGACTATGTAGACATTTCCTTGTCGTCTTCCAAATAAGATGACCTTCTTTGTACCAATCTATTCAACATAGCACTTATCTGATGAGAAGATGACTGAAAATCCCTTGTCAATAAATTGACTTATGCTCAGCAAATTGTATTTGAGGCCTTTAACACAAGAAACGTCAGATATCTCAATGTTGCCTTTGATTAATCTTCCACATGCTACAATCTTGCCTTCCTTGCTGTCTCCAAAGGTTACTTTAGGACCATCCACAGCAACAGCATCAGTCAGCTCATGTATGTTTCCACACATGTGTCTTGAACATCCACTGTCCAAGTACTAGATTTTCTCTACTTTACTCCTACTCCTAATCCTAACCTACAAAACAAATTAAAAGTGTTTTAGGTACCCTTTATTGATAGGGTCCTGGAGGATTAGTTACACCCTTGACAACCCAAGATGTGGATTTATTAGGCTTCTTAGGCTTCTGAGATTTAATAGGAGCATGAACAAGTTTATCTTCATCATATTCATCAGATTTGTTATATTGATAATTAGTATGATAAGAATGATGTTCATAAGCAGGATATAATGCATGATGAGCAGGGTATACATGCATTGGATGAGCAGGGTAGGGTGCATAGTAAGCTGAAAATTGAGGTGCATGATACATAGGAGGATATGCAGCAGGTTGCACATAATATGACTCATTTCCATACCAAGCATTTTAATTTTTCTTATTCTTATGCTTCTTTGATTTACTAGATGCTTGCTCATTAACAGACGACTTAGTTTTATTACTAGTCTGATTGGTTTTAGCTTTGTCAGCAGACTTCCAGGACTCTGCTGTTTGACTTTACCATTCTGTTTTTCTAATATAGGCTCTTTGATCTTTTTAGCCTTTGGAGCTTTCTTTTCCTTTAATTCTTTCTCAGGTGAAGCAGGTTTAGTAGTCTGAAGATACAATATGATCTTACTATTGTTAGCAGATATGAACTTTCAGTATGATTCAGTTCTAACTTATCCTGTTCTAAAGGCATCTTCTGTTTACTAGATATATGAGTGGATGTAACAGATGATTTATCATGAGACTCAGTGATCATTTCAAGTTCCATGATTTTACCCTTATAAACTTCACATTCAGCTTTTAGAGACTCATTCTCTTGCTCAAGCAGTTTATATTGAGCTGATTCTTTTGGTTTTTTGACCTTAAGTTTCAGTGAACTGTTTTGCTCTCTTAGCAATATCATCTCTGCCTTAAGCTTAGCAAATGCATCAGCAATACTTGTATTGTTAACTACCAGTTGCTCCAATGAATTAAACAATTCATTTTCAAGAGGGGTTGCCTCATCCTCGGAGTCATCAGATTCCTTAGCCATCAGGCAGATAAGAGCAGGGTTCTCATCTTCAATAGACTCCTCTTCAGAAGTGTCTGAGTCTGAATCAGATGAGTAGATGGCAGCTAGCTTTTCTGCTTCAGCCATCAGCACTTTGCCTTTCTGATGTTTTCTTTCTTTTCTGATTCTCTTTTCTTCTTCTATGTACTTCTCAGCTTTAGGATATGGGCAGTCTCTGATGAAATATCCCAATTTCTTGCAGTTGTAACACATTAGTTTGGATTTATAAGCATCCTTATCTTGAGAAGAAGAAGTAGGGTTAGAAGTAGAATCATTGTTGTATTTGTTCATTTTTCTTTTATAGAACTTCTTTGTTGGTCCCAAGTGGTCAGATGAGGTCTAGAGGGGGGGGGGGGTGAATAGACCTCTGAAAATTTTTGAACTTAAAAACTTTTCAGTCTTCTGTCAGCAGACTAAGCTGATGAAGAACAGTAAGCAGACTAGTCTGATCGTGAACAAATCTTGAACAGACGACTGACCACTCTTCTTACAGTAACTTAGCTGTTTTTCAGCAAAACAATTTTTCAAAGAGTATACTTGCAGCGGATTGTTTTAAAGTGTTTTTCACAAGTAGACTAAGTTCTTAAAAGATTTTATCCCCAGTTTTTAACAAACTCCTTTTTAAAATCTTTTAGGTAATTCAAGGTGTTTAAATATGCAAACTTTAAATATGCAAGAAAGCTTTAGATGCAAGATAACACAAAGAATTTTTGTAGTGGTTATATGGATAAAAATCCTTTAGTCCACTCTTCCAGATCACACAGATTCTGGGTTATACTATAATCACTTAGATTACAATATTTCTCCACTTACACCTAAACAACTAATGAGAAGGCTGTAAGCTCACAATAGGAATTCACAAAGAAAACCTATCCTCTGAAGTAGAATCACTCACAAAGATGGATTCTCACTTCGCACAACACTCAGCTATTACAAAATCACTCAGATAATGTTTTTCTGTTTTCTTCAACTTGGTTTCTGTCAACAGATGACTTCCACCAGACGAGTGAGCTGTTCGAGCTTTTGAGACTTAGAGAAATTCTGCTTCAAAATTTCGATCTCTGATTTTGTTGTGTGTGTCTCTCTTCGAACTTTGCTCTATTTATACTCGGATTTGAATTTATGACCGTTGAAGGAAATCAAATCTTCAAATCCAATCCTTCAGCTCTTTTGAAACGGCTCCCTGCAGCAATCGTACAGTGTACAGTACCTTTCTGTCCATCGCATTTAATGCTGCATTTAATGCACTCTGCTGATCCGAGGATATCTTCAATCATTTGTCATTACTACCCTTCTCTTACAGCATTTATTACACCAAGTGCATTTATTACCGTTGGACTAATCTCTTGATCTCTTCCACTCTGCTGATCGAAGCAACCCTTCTGATAGGTACTCTGCTGATCAAATACTGAACTCATCTGATTTGACTCGGCTGATGACCTATCCTTCTGTTCGCTGTTTCAGCATGAGATCACTAGTCTTCTGAGCTTTGAACTTTGAACTCTTCTGATGTCTTCTTTTACTTGTTCAAAATTCTTCTAAGGGAACTAAGCTTTCCATACTTAGCTGATTATGATGTTTTGGAAATCATCAAAACCTTCCCTTAATTACTTGTCTTCTTTGCATTACATCTTCATCTTCATCCAACAATTTCCCCCTTTTTGATGATGACAAAACTTCAGCTAAGTACCTGTACCTAAACTAAAGTTTTGATCCTCAAAAATTTCTGAGATAGAAATAGTCTGTTGGATTAAAACTTGCAATTTTATAGATATTGAACTGATTACATATTACAAGTTTGTTCAGATGAGTCGTGCAAAAGGAAATTACAAGGATTTTAAGATAAAGTAAGGTCTAGTCTAAACTAGTCTTCTTCTTTCTTTTCTTCTTCAGCTTCCTTGTTTTCTTTTCCAGATTCTTCAGCAGGTTTGGAAGTTCCAGCTTCCAAATTTTGCTTCAACAGCTCTAACTTCTTTCTTTTAACATCAGGATCAAGCTGTTCTTCGGCTGAGTCCTTAGCAGCAGCTATCTCCTTATCAGACTTATCTTTTGCTTCAGCTTCAGTTTCTTCAGTAGCTTCATCCTCTTCTTCTGTGATCTTTTCATCTGTTGATTTGCTTGTGCCTTCATTTGCTGCTTCATTCCTATTTTCATCGTCAGCAGATTCTTCCAACACTTCTGTTCTTTCAGCAGAGGATGCCTTATCCTCCCTTTCTTCCTCCCTTTCTTCCCTTAGTACCTTATCTTCCCCCTTTTTGTCATCATCAGCAGGGTTGACTTGATAATCTGGTAAGATTGGGGTGATCAGAAGTGAATCACATAGAAGTTTGATGTTTTCTTCCATAGCATGCATTTGAGCCTGTTGATTCAGTTGAGTTGCTCTGAATGCATCTAGTTGAGCTTGTTGATTCAGTTGATTGGCTTCAAAATTATCCATTCTCTTTAGAACAGCTTCACCTTGGTCACCCAGCTGAATTTGAGTTGCCAGAATCCAGTCAGCAGATGCCTTGAAGTCTTTCATCATGTTATCTAAGGTTTCATCCTTAGCTTGGATAGCCATTTCAACTGTTTCCGTGATATTTCTCCAACCTTCAGTTGTGCTTTGAGTTCTTCTTCTGATAACATCCATGTCTTGACAAATGGACTTAACATTTTGAACAGTATCATCCATCAGATTTGATGGAACAGCAGCAACTGTCTGATTTGGTTGACTCACAGCAGCCAACACATCTGCTTTTATCTCCTCCTTCATTTCCTTCATGGATTTGATAAACATTTGTTGGATGGAGTCCAACAGATTAGTCTGAGCACTTTGAGAAGTTGAAGGAACTTCTGTTGGAGTAGCAGACACGGTTTCCTTGAGAGGTTGCTCTGATGGTTGAGTTATCATTGCAAGGGACTGATCTGCTGGATCACCAGCATGGCTTGGAGTGCTTTCCTTCTCCTTAGCTTGATCATCTCCTTCAGCAGCAACTTCTTTTTCCTTTATCTGATCTGCTGGAATTTCTTCTTCCTTCTTTGATTCATCAGCAGCATCAGACTTATCATCCTGCGCTTTGTCTTGATCAGATGGGTCTGATGTACCCTCAATTTGCTTTGGTTGATCAGAGGACTCTGCTTCTTCTTTATCAGCAGGTGATATAATCTTCTTGATAGTCTCAACTGTCCTCATCAATCCTTCATTGTCTACTGCTGACCTGTTAGAAATCCAAGTAAAGTTATCAAGAGGAATAAAAATAGAAGATGGTTCCTCAGGCAGCTCTTCAAAAGGTTTGAGATTTGGTCCATAGACAATGTGTTTGATGTTTGGAAGAGGGACCAATGAGCTTGGTTGTCCCCTTAACTTCCTTGATTTCTTTGCCCAAAGCTGCATTGCTTGAGCAATAGCCAACTTTATGGATCTTTCCTTGAGGTCTTCTGATTCATCATAGTCCTCAGGAACAGATTCAAAGATCTTCTTTGCTTCGGCCTTAGCTGTGTGACTTATCCTTTGCCTCAACCTGTCCAGAAAGAATTCTGAATCAAGTGCTTGGATTAAAGATCCAGTTCCCAGCCACTTCAGTACCCAGGCTTCTGTAGCATTGAATTCTTTCCACTTGGCCATTTCAGCAGGGCTCTTTGTTAGTCTGAATTCCCTCCATCTGTTGTATTTGATCTTTTCAAAATGGAAGAGTGTCAGATGGTTGATCCTTTCATTCTCAGCATCAAGCCTCTTGAGAAATTCTTCAAAGATAGCAGGGTCATCCCTGACAATATCTAGAGCCAATCTGATTTCATCTCTTCTCTTTGGCTTTATCTTTGGTGCAGGCATAGCTGGTATTGGTTTGTTTGGATCCTTTTGTTCACCAATAACTAGCCCACCACTATGCTGAGTTCCATGAGCATCCTTGATGCTTGCTTCAATAACAGCAGCCAATTTTGCTGCCTCAACAGCATCTCTCTGCTCTTGAGTCATTTTGCTGGCCTCTTCTTCCAGCCTTTTTAACTCTATGCTTTTCAGCCTATCTTCTTCTGCCTTCTCTGCAGCAATCCTTTGCTTTTCAGCATCGTCTTGTCTTTTCTTTTCTGCAGCAGTCAGGTAAGTTGCAGTTTTCCCAGTCCTTTTTCTTCTTGATTCAGGACTTTCAACTGCTTGAATTGGAGTTGCAGCAACAGGGTTTGGATGCAGAAGGAGTGTCTCTCCTTCACCTATTGTGGCAGTCTGCTGATTTTCTCCAGCTTCAGCAGATACTACAGCAGAAGAGTCTGTAGTAGGAACTCCAATTGTGGAAACAACTTCTTCAGTAGATGAAACAACAGGTTCTTTGATCATCAATGGTCTCTCAGCAGATGT